>JAUTBT010024966.1:0-11101 GCA_032361225.1 Lepetodrilus schrolli
CCCCCCCCCCCCCCCCCCCCCCCCCCCCCCCCCCCCCCCCCCCCCCCCCCCCCCCCCCCCCCCCCCCCCCCCCGACCGCCAGTGCGGAAATGTCAATGAGCATACAGCACCAAAGGGGATAGACGATTCACACCGGAAGGAAGTGAAGGATTTATAGGATGAGTCGCGATTCCAAATACCTGTTGGTGTATTCACCATGTTCACAGTGGGAAAGACATCCGCCACGGCACCAGTCTACTCGTAGGATTGTTGCTTGTGATTTATATTTCAGTATGATGTCATTGATCCATCTCCAAAATAAACTCTTCAACCATATTTACAGCCTTCTTTTCTATTCTAACGGCGACGTATGTTGTAACTAGCCCAATTTCTCATAGCTTTGTCAGGCGCTTAGGGTTCAGTTTTTCTCATGCCAGTTTGTGTAGCCAAATATTACATGCACGTAATCTGGCTTTCGTTTCACGAAATGGTGTATATCGGTAGTCAGGACGTAAATCAAGGAATAGTGTTTCCTGCAATAGTTAAGCCATGGCCTTGGCATACGCCCGGACTGCAGTAGACGACCGCGACCCCTTCGTGAAATGCAGGCAAGGTGACTAAGTAAGTTTGTACTCTATGCGCATCTATATAATGATTCACAGTTTAGGTGTGAGTTTTGCACAGTACAATAGAGAAGGTCACGCAATGAACCGTTCTGTAAACGTTGACATGGCTAAAGTAATGGAGTTGACCGACAAAAAAGTGTTAAATGATGGCAGGCTGGAATTCACTGAAGACTTTACAATAAACAGTTTACCTTCAACTGTGACATGGATTTGTAGTTGACAGTCGTTGAGGCGAAATACGATACTGTTGCAAATATAGTATACATATTTATTAAATACCTAGAAGCCAAATCATTATGTAAACTCCAACGGCCACAACACAAAAACAAAAATGCCTATGTTATTACGTCAGTGCGTACAGAGTCTACGGGACTTGGATACAGGTGGCTATGTGGAACACTGGCTCGCTTAACCTGTTATGGTTAATACGAATAAACTATTGGAAGAAAACGAAATAGTTTATTGATCATATATAGGTATTGCTTGGCAAGATGTCTAATGTGCATGATGATAATAATTATATATGTCTAATGTGTATTATGATGCTAATAATTATCTATGTCTAATGTGTATTATGATGCTAATAATTATATATGTCTAATGTGTATTATGATGCTAATAATTATATATGTGCTACCTGGTGGTATCATTTCTCCAGATACATGAAAATCATATTTCATGCGTGTTGAGCACAACTATATTATGGTGTGAACCTTTGGAATATAATCCATACTATAATCCCACATTGGCTTCCCAGATGCTATTTTTGGTTCCTTCATTAATAACAAAGAATAATATACGAGGGCACAGTCAGGTGACCACAATTATTGGATCAGGTAAATTCATAATTGATACCAGTGATCTTGATTCTAGATAACCACATTTCCACCCGTGTTTGCTCCTCGCGATACAATTCCACAGTGTTTATCCTGAATATTTTGTCTTTGTGCCAATACCTAATTTAGCATGCACCTCTGTTGATGGAGACAGTATACATATAGCTTATGGACATATACCATTGCGGTGCTACTTCACCCCGCGGAGTAACAGATTCGTGTGACGGATAAGTTACGTGACTGAGTGCAATGATATATCGCATATCCAGTAAACATGTAGGTGATAAGTCGTCATATCAGCTACTGACGTATCCACTAAATCGTATTGGTATCAAATGGAAAACGGTACTGGACAAACAGTATAAAGGAGATGTCATTAAATAAATAGGTTGGATACAATGTGAGGTTACAGCAAGACCTCCTTTCACACCGAGGTGGTCGTGCAGTTCGTAGACCAAGCATGTGCTCGATCAGTTGTAATACTTACTACCCGGCAAACACACACTGTTATATTACAACGTTGTGATATCGTTATATCACGTTGTGTGTTTTCCGGGTCAACGTATTACGTCCATGACCATTCAATAGAGGATATTATACGATGTTCTATTTAATATCAACTTTATGTCCCAAGTGTAATCATTTTATGCACGAGCTTCAGCGAGTGCAAATCAAATTAATTATTTCACGAGGTGATATTCATGTTCTTAACTGATCACATAATAATACATTTAAAGTAACAATTCTATAGTATTATTTTGTTGCTTTTGTTCTATTTTTTTTAACCTAATAATTTCCATCGTGTCGTATGCTGAGTGTACTATCAAAAGTAGTCCTGGCATTTCAACCAATGGGAACGCTAGAAACCTATACGTACCGCCCAGTACGTATGCTTTTCATTCGTCGCAGTTTGAAACAACACGCTAGGGTATTAATTACATTATCGACACGATACAAGCATGCAATACCAGACAGTGCCTCATCATAATTTATCATTGTAGTATTCATCATTTTAGTTGGGTGCTGGGTAGACCATTAGTTACATTCAGCAACTGAGTTTATAGTTCATACTACGTATGAATGACAATTTGACCACAATTAGCCATACAGAAAAATGCATCAACAAATTAATTGTTCACTGTAATTTTAATTACATGTTTGAGGATAATAAATTAACCTTAATAGGAACATCCACCCAATATACATGAAAACGGTTAATCTATGCCAACTTAGCTAATTTTATCCAAATTGACAAATATATTTTTGAAAAAACAAGACATGCATGTACATTTTGTCTAGAATTGGTAATGAAATGCCACTGAACAGACACTCAGTGTCGCAATGTTTCCACAATATTTGAGAACAGACTGTAAGAGCCCAACGTGCTACACGGACGGACTTGTTTAGAAATATCATAATAATAATAATAATGTGAACATTTATTTTACGCCAAATCCACGCTCGAAAGCATGCTCATGGTGCTTCATTATTACCCCGGTAAATGAATATGTGTGCACTCAATTCCTTCTCAACTCCCTGGGAGTATACAACCGAAGTTGCCGTTCAGGGCGCTACAAGGTTATCATTCACATGTCCATCTCATCCTTCCGTGTGTATAATATTTGTACACATATAATATCCTCTGCCAATTTTCAATATATCGTTAGCTAGTTACATAACTCGTACTAATAATCCTCTCTCTATATTAGATTGTTTACGCATCGAAGGTACCGAAACCCGGACATGGATTCGACCTTGACTGTGATGTTGCCAGTCTGATTGAGTGCTTAGGTCACTGCTAGGTGACGCAGAACATGTTGTAAATATGCACTATCTGTTCACACCTTATTCATGTAAAAATTGTATTTGTTTTATTGTTTTCTCATTACATCGCATGATCTGATTTTTTTTTAGAATAAACTCTGTTAGATATTAGTGTACGCGTCTTTTCTGATTAACATTGAACAAGCCTTGCAATACTGTTAATGACGATGTTGTGTGTTTCCGTTAGTTGATGGATTTATTATTAAAAGTAGTATTAATTATGACATCGACAGTTAATCATTGTTGCATGCTAAATTGTATCTTGTAAATACTCCCGTATCTAAAATATTGATCTTGTTGAAATGGACGAATTTATATTATTAGCAATTCCCTTAGATGCAAGTACTGTAGTTCTTTTAATTACACATTCATGACCCAATCTTTGTAAACATAACTTCACCAATTTCATTTTCATCTCTCTCTCTCTCTCTCTCTCTCTCTCTCTCTCTCTCATCACTCCCTCGTCCTCGTTCTGTCTCCCTCCCTCTCTCCATCCCTCCCATCTCTCTCTCCATCTCTCTCCCTCGCTCTCTCTCTACCTTATCTCTCCCTCCCTCTCTCTCTCCCTCTCTCTCTATCTCTCTCTCTCTCCCTCCCTCTCCCTCTCTCTCTCTCACTACTCGCTCGCCATATATATATTAACGACCTTAGCCCGATTGCCATATTAGATTTCTGAATTA
The DNA here is from genome assembly GCA_032361225.1 of Lepetodrilus schrolli. NCBI lineage: Eukaryota > Metazoa > Mollusca > Gastropoda > Lepetellida > Lepetodrilidae > Lepetodrilus > Lepetodrilus schrolli. Next base: position 3,946 of record JAUTBT010024966.1, read on the forward strand.
ATAATCATAAAACCATGTGTGTGTATTATCTCAAGGATCCAAAATATGACACTATGCGCAGGGAACAGCTAATGTCATCATGTGCATACACTATGTGCACTGTATCAGGTGAATGCACTGCTACGTCAGGTGTATGTACTCCTAGACGAGGAGTAGGCAGGTATGTGTATGCTATGTGTACACTTGGTCTAGTGATGCTTCATATATCATATGCTGGTGTTTTACCAAGACGTGTGGCGTGGTACGACGTCAGCGGCACTGGGTTCAATGTGTACTGGAAGATTAGAAGTCACTGCCAACGAACAGGTCAATGCCACTATCACATAAACAGGCATCAATATACGTAAATATGGTTTATATTAGTCCATGTCGTTCGGTACGAATCAGTATTGTGTGTATATCGACAAGCTATGTAACGATAGTCAAGGGAGATAAGCTAACAAAAGCATAAAGGTTGTTGATGTGATACAGTCCCTTTACTTGTAGCGACATGTATCAAAAGCTTGATGCATTTCATCCATGAAATTGATGTGCATATAATCGTAGCATTAGGTGTGGATACAGTGGGCATTACAGAATAGATCATTCATAGTTAACTACCTGTTGGATTACAAATACGCGGTGATATGTACATGGTTGAAAGTTGCATCTATTGCGAAACATAGGCATAATCTTTAATACATATACGCTCAATAAATGAAGGTGAATCATGGTATCTAATGCATAATTAAATATGGTATGTGTACTTTGGCCTGTGATATTGTATGGCTCTGCCTAAATGTATTCATGCAGTGATGTTGCTGTAGACATACTTGCTGTTCTTTTTAGAAAGCATGACATGTGTTCAGTTCATTATTAAATTGCATCTTTGGTATAACATGTGTCTAGTATATTATGACATTCCATACTTGCTACACGCCCTCCATCGGCAACTTTATTTAACTGTGTTGCAACCTTGCATCATTGTACACTGTCAAACCAAGCTCGGATCTATCTATTACACTTTCTTTTAAAGTAAACAGCGCGTTCCTTAGCCTGGACACACGACTAGGGTATATGCACACACACTAGCAATGTGAATGCATGTGTTTACCTTGTATGCTATGCTGTGCGTGTCCCTTATTGCTTATGACATCCGGATCCATGTTCATTCTAAAGAATGCGTGTCCCTCGCGTATTTACCTGACAGTAATAAATATCCTGAGCAACTTTGAATGTATAGTTATTTACTGGGTGGGACTCGCGAACACCGAATGACATAATGTACTGTCCAACCGTACATGCTTTGATATTAACAGAATGTCTTTAAAGTACAATTAAGAATTATACACAAAGTAAGGCAAGGCACCAGTGCATATTTCATCTGTTACTACCTTTATTTATTTATTTTTTTTTAAATTGGGATTTAGAGTCGCATTCAAGGTTCTTTCACTTATATCGCGACTTGTCAGTTTATGGCAGGAGGAAACCCGCAACATCCGTAGCGCTGAATGTTGCAGTAAACCTGCAAGCACCGGCTGATACTGACAAGACCAAGGATGATAACTGCATTGCCACTCTACAGACATCGCATCCTCTCAATATCGCGCCAGAAAGGTAACTTTCGCGAAATTTGATGCCGGGCCCCAGGGCGGGATTTGATGTTACTACCAACGTGATGTCGGAGATCAAATAATTAAATAAGTGTCCTGCCTTCTATCACACTTGGACTGAAGAATCAACATAGCTTTACGGGAGGTTGAGTCAAACCATATGAATCACGATCTAAAATGGAAATAACAATCATTGGGTTACTCTCCGCGCTATCAAGTAGCCCGCGTTTACTAGGCTCGCTGGTTACAGCTGAGTAACTGAATAGCGAGAAGACAGTTATCTATTTGATCTGTCAGCCAAATCTGAACCTTATTACCAGTTTTATAACCCTAGCATCTATGCTCTATGTATGGCATTCAAAAAGGTCGCTTTTCAAACGAATTATGTTAAACCAGGAGTCAACGCTCAAAGATAGCACTAATTATTATGTTGGAGACCACTGCCATTTAAATGGAATACACCAGAAAAAATCACCAGCTAGATGTAAGTGATATTGTAAATGGGAGAAGGAAATAATCTTATCTGGTTAGCAATCAATAAGTATTATTTGAGAAAGCAATTTGCACATTCTCTGTGATATGTTTCATCGTCACGTAGATGTGCTTTCTTTGTAATTAAAATAGTGTGACATTATACACATGCCAATTCTCAATGTTAAACATGAATTTATCGTCTGCATATCTTTGCTGAAAGATGTTCTCCCAAATATGGTACGCAATTTTACACAAGTCGCAGACCCATCCCCACCCCCCTCCACATGCTCATAATTATACACATCACCCCCCCCACCCTCACCCCCAATCCCAAGGCACACATACCACAGACGCGTGCACACGCACACACACACACACACACACGCACAACAAAAGACACCAAAACACATTATCATTCTTTAGACAGTTCGTTTGCATTCTATTGACAGTATATAGTGAACAATTAAATGATTGCTTAGATAAAACTAGTTTTCAATTTCACAATTAAATGATTTAAATCTGATTACTAATTTTCCATTCCATGTTGATGACCGGCAAGTTAATGGCAATACCTCAACAACAACAGAATCAGCCCAGAATCCTGATTTTATTTTCATATCGTTCTCTGTATTTGCATATTAAATTTTAAGATTGTTGCGAATATTTGTAATTATGAATACCAGGAACACGAATAGGCATGGCCACGGAGTGTACTCAGCATAGACGAATCTATATATACAGCTTTCGGAACAGAAAACATGTAGTTTCACATTTGCAATTGGACGAGTGACCCGGTTTTAGCCAAGTCAGAATGAATCAGTATACATCAGCCAAATTGAATGTTTCCGACATTTCCCCGTGGAGTTGTGGCGGCAATTTGCAGTAGAACGTATATATCTCAATTACTCCGCTTGAGTCATAACAATTCCCGCTGCTAAAGGCCATTGTTAGAACGGACCTACTTGTTCTACACACACGCTGCAATGTAGCGAACTGGAATGAGACGATGGATAATCGATTGGACAAGCGAAATGAACAAGGACGAGTTGAAATGGACCGGAATGGTACGGTATGGACTATACTAACACGAAGAGAACAGAAACCAAACTGGACTGTAACGTTCCTCCGTGTACCTTGTTAAACACCAATAAATGGCTGTGTTTGTAGTGAACCTCCTGGCCACTGAGTGCTGAGTAATGATCTTTAGTCGTGGATAAGTATGGAGTAGACCTTGTTATGTCCGATGTCAGAACAGTTGCCAGTATATTAATCATAATTGTACACGAAAGGGAAATTCCACTTCAAATGAAAGTATACTCTGATGGTATATCGTCATTGCTTACTTGTCTGAGATGATGAACAATCAGAGGACAGACGTATTTCTGATGTCAGTCCATTAAGTAAAGGAAGGATACACATTAATGTCCACTGTGTGTCTGGATTGATGATGAACTGGGCGTCAAAACCTCCACGGAGAAGTGTGACCAGACGCATCCTCGTCGTAATACAACTGCCTCACCACGGACGTTATGTTCATGTTACATTGGTTCAAGACAGACTGGGCTCTATCCTATCTACGGTTGTCCGACGTGGTATTATGCATCTGGGCACCCTTTCGTGAAGCTCTCGGAATCCACAAAGAGTCCATAGCGCTCTCGTGTATATATTTATCTCGATGATTAGGCTACAAGAATGTAGTGGATATAAGAGCATCGTGAAACGATACCCAGAGCTACGTTTTACGAATGGATCGTACTATCGTCAAGGCGTAAATCATAGCGTACTCAGTGGTCTTACTACAGTAGAATATGGCGAAGGCGTTGATTTACGCCAGGACTACCAGTACGACCTTGTCATGAAACGCCAGTATCCACCATATATATAGGCCGGCTCCGTGGCGTAATGGTTAGAGCGTCGACCCGGAGTGCGGAAGGTCGCGGATTCGTCCTCCGGTCGCGTCATACCAAAATACATTAAAAGATGGTACTTGTTGTTCCCCTGCTTGGCATTAAGGGGGTAAAGCTCGGAGTCAGTTTACTGAGTGGGGTATTCTATCTACGGCATGATATAGCTCCAAGTGAGCTAGCACTATAAAAACTGGCGGAAATCCAGACTAGTACAAGCAGTACATATGCATGCAAGCCATGATGTGAGTGAAAAAAAGTGAAAAAATTTGAAACCCTAAATCAACCAACAAACCATATATACGACACTCTCGCATCTATCTATCTCGCTGATGAATGCTAGAGCGTTGTAGTCTCTTGGTGGGTGTGAACGCTTCTTGAAAGGGTTCCCCGATCTTCTGCCAGTGTCACTGTCATTCTATATATCATCCCAGTGACACTGTCTATCTATATATTACCATAGTTACACTGTCAGTCTCTCATCCCCGTGGATCAGTCGGTCACCAGGATGGCTATTTAGCATGTATAAGGTCAGACGAACTCCAGACAGAGTGGGCATCCCAGGACATGATGATATGACCCTCGATAAACCCCCCGTCTTAGTCAGTGAATGGTAAATTCCAAAAAAGGATTTGTACATTGCATGGATCTACCCTAGCGTTAAGTGTGAAATTGCTCGTGTTAGCTCATCCATGTGCGAATATGTAAATATTTCCCTTTTAACCACTTTGGTTAACCACTTACGTGCTGGGATGGACAGATGTTTCAATGGGGTATAAGTATGTTGACGCCTCCACTTCTTGGTGAAGTTTGATTATATATTTATAATTTTACCTTGTTTACGTTAGAGTTGAAATAGTTTATTGACGTAGGACACGGTGACTTTATTTTGTCACGTATATGTATATGTCAGTTTGACAAGTGGGATATTAAGTGGATGATAGCTCCACGTCATATATCATTGCTTTACTGTACTAAAGTGAACTCTATCTGAATGTCTAGGACCTATTTCAGGTATGGTGATTGAGTAAAGTAGTGTAGACCAAACATATAGTGTTAATGTGAATATAAACATCACTTGTATATCAACATTTCTGATTTTATTACGATATGAAAGGAGTTGCTGACATAGGTTGTCATCAGATATACATACCTATGCTTGCTTAACTGTTCATAGCGGATATCTTCAACATAACTATTGACACAAACAGTAGGATGGTGTATGAAGGTTACCAGCATAATATATTATCATATAAAAATGTTATATTGATAAATGAAACTAGTTCTATAAGCATACACACCAATATTATCAGTTAAAGTATAGCTCCACTATAATGTAATTTATTTGTGGATTGCAATAATGTGATCCATAAGATTGTTAATGAATCTGCATCAATGTTTATTGCATTTTGTAAATGGGAAAGTCTTTCTATTTTATATATTAAGCCAGGATGTAAGCTATAGTCTTTGTCAACGACGTTTCCTGGTAATTGTTTAGATTTTTAAAAATGATTTTCATTTGTATAAGGAGTATATATAATTAAGTTTTTGTTGTTTTTTGTTTTTTCTTTGCCAGCATGTGAATGTACAGCCACGACTATAGTATTGCTATGGCATGCTTGTAGAAACGCGTCAGTTTCATTCTGATGTAATACGTATTATGTCAAGGTCATTCAGCGTAGGCATCAGAATTTCTCATAGCTATGCATGTGCACGTCTACCCTGTGAACAACTTCATTGACGTCAGATGATTTTTTATAATTCAATATTAATTGGACAAATTGGAGTTAGGCAATCAATTTAATGATGGGGAAATATGTTATGGAAATATTCAGTCAATAGCGGCGCACTTCTTATATTTATTTCAACGACTAATGAAGCTAAACGTGAGGGAAAACATATGCCTTTGAGCGAAAACAACATACGCCTTTATATTAAATGAAAACATTGTACATGGCAATTACTAAGAGTAGCCCATGTATTTATCTGAGTATTCTATTGCTATCTTCACTTCGAATTCTCTCTATTGATTTCATGAATCCAGAATAACACGAAATTATACCCAGAACTGGTATTTACCGTGGTATTTCCCAGAAGTATCTTCTGGCAGACTTTCAATTTCACTGCTCACAGATCATTACTCGCTTCCAGCAGTACACGCGACGTTTAATTAAGGAACTTAATAACAGAGAACGGAAATAATACAACGCTTCCATCAAACCTGAACGCAAACTATATGTCTGTAAGTGCTATAGTTGGGCTTCCTGAACGGGACATCATTGAGTTTGCAGTATCACCACTTGTAGGTGGAGTACACTATGCGCAGCGTGCTCCTATTTCACCCAAGCAGTTCCGAGATGCGCTTTGTCTCTGTAAGTCCACAACAACGTACCTTCTTAACGGCAAAGAAGACACACCCCTCATTAACGTAATTGGCGAACATATTCCATGTCGAATTAAGCACTCCACACATGTACATACATGTGGGGGGAAAAGTCACCAATCGATCATGTCAAAAAAACTCCAAAAATTCTAAATCGAGAAATAACGATTTTGTTTCAGTTGTATTCCCCAAGTTTAGTTTCCTATAAATCGGAAACTCCTTACCAGTAGTGTGGCGGCAACCATGATAACTATGACAGAGGAATAGGTTTGTGAGTACGGCTGTGACCGGAGTCTATCTCCCATCAGTATCAGTCAGGGCCTGCAGATTGATGATCCGTACTTCCATGTAATTACCTTCCCCGTGAAGAGACGGAATTCTGCGTTCCTTATTTTACATACCCCCGTATTGGCAGTTCAGAATTGAAGGCAATGTAAATAGAAGAGTTAAAGATTATGAATGATTATTTACATTGCCATTCTACTATAATCACGCTGTTCTTTGCTTACCAGTAATCTAAGTCCTAATGTTAAAGACATACTAGTTGTTATTGTGTCCTTGTTTTTAAATTTGGGTTTAGAGCCGCATTCAATGTTTTTCTCATGTTTACATGTCTAAGTGATCAATAGAAGTAATACCCAAAGAGCAATCTCGAATAGATAACACATTTTTACAACTTTACCAATTTCGGCAATAACATACATATAATTATGAAGACATGAGATTTTTCAGAGTGTAAATATATGATTAAGCTTTCTCTTCGGGGGGGGGGGGGGGGGGGGGGGGGGGGGGGGGGGGGGGGG
>JAUTBT010024966.1:11111-39557 GCA_032361225.1 Lepetodrilus schrolli
TTTAAATATATGATTAAGGTTTATATTACCCCCCCCCCCCCCCCAACCCCATTTAATTTTTTTTTTAAATAATAAAAAAATCTTGTTAAAGATACAATTTACATGTACATTCTTTGCCCCTCTAGGCCGAAAGGTTTTGCATTTTCTTATACACAGCTATTTCCTTTCTAACCGTGTTATTTATTTTCTGGACATGTTTAACGATATGTAAGTCATGTTTGAAATATTTCAATAGGCAGTCTTTACGTGTGGTAGATGGTTTACGACGTAACAATTGTATGTGTACAGTGAAGTATAGCATTGATGCTTGTTGAAGCCTGCCTTTTAATGACACAGATAATCACAAATGAAATAGTCTATAAGATCTGATTACATGTATTTCCAATATATTCGAGGCATACTCGTAGCATACTATCAACAAGTCGTTTGCCACAATTTCTATTTTAGGATATGTTTGTGTTTAATTAATGTTGATATTAGTATACAGGTCTATTACTGATATCACAACTGATAAATGTAGACAAACTAGTCAGTTGGCCTTGAACAAATTCTACAATAGAGTTTCCCTTAGTAGTGTGTCATGTACAATGATTATTACCCCACGATGCATGGTTGAAGTTGAATGGTTGAACTAATTGTGATTGCTTTTAGAATATATGAAATATATATCTGTGTTTCAATATCTTACTGATCATTATATTCACAGTTATTCGATGTATAAATCTAGGATAGATAATTATTGGCTCCACATAATATACGCACTCTTGCCTGATCTTCGATCACGTATGGGTGAAATACTCCCGCTGTGACGTAAAACAATAATTCACTGATCTTCGAGGCCCATATGCATTCCTTCTGTTAAGCAGCGATTTGTTCCCTTACATGTATTGCATTCCAACAATACGTTAAAGGAAATAAACATGTGACGTTGAGTTACCTGCCTGTGTTACCGCAATAGTAACTGACAATGAACCTGCACTCATACTTGAAACGTCAACAGTAGTGTGCTAGCTACCCCAAGCCGATGCGTGGCTAACACATCTACAGTATGTACAACACGTAATGTTATTGCATTCCTCATCAAAGTCTCTCGACGGTAATATTTCTCTAACTCACATGGCATCAAACTTCCTGTTTCTCTTCCCATACCATGGACAGCTTGCTGTTAACATCTGCAAATATATACCTTCAGTTTACCCCCAGCGCCCTTCTAAATCCTTTAATCCTTGTTAATATTTGCTGGATTTAACTTTCACCAGAGTATGTCTTGATGCAAACGACTTTCGAATTTTTAAAAAACACCGGAAAACTATCTGCATGTCCCTGAACTATCGGAAGGGGAAAGTGTTGCTGTGGAGAGTTGACTAGTCCAGAGACGTGGAGTGTGATTGTTTCGTGGGCAAGTGTAGGAAAGGAAGGGAGTCAGTGAGGATAGGAGCACAGCCAGTATAGAGGGTATTACTGTACCACGGGCCTATAGGCATACTCTACGGCAGCAGCGCTGTGTTCCTGTATCTAGTAGTCGTAAAGAGAAATCAGTGAAGTGTAGGGTGTCGTGTAGCGTGAGAGTATCGAAGAGGTGCGACAGACGAGATTACCGCCCAGGATAACACGGTATGACTACCAAGAGGACAAGCTAGAGCTATAACCTGGATATAAATATATCAGCCCAGTGGATACCGATACATAGGGATTCTTCTACTTATGATTGTGAGTTAGCATAAATCGGACCTAAGAGTTGCGCGCTCTAAACCAGGCGATCGAGGGATAAAAGAAGCCCTCAATTAAAATGGACATGTCCAGGTATGTACAATGTACACTATAATATTGTACTATTAATTATTAATTTTCTTTTTGAAAAGAATAATTCACAGTCATTTGTATTCTATAAAATGTAAAATTATATGTAATATCATAGCTATAAAATCATTTACGTAAATGTTAATAGAATTGAGTAAAACAGTTATACATGTATATAATATCGCACCAAAAATGTAGAAATAGACCGTTTCCATATATATGAATAGAGCCCAAAAAAAAATCAAGTATGCATTGTTTGCTGGTTCTGAATGCTTTTCGTCTTACGGGGACAAAAAAAAGCGCATACTTCGCTATGTCATGACATCAATAGAAAGGACTGGATTGTTGCCAATGTCCATTATTGAAAAACAAGTGCGTATGGATATGTCAGTGTTGTACAATACTAAATCGAATTGACATACAAATGCATGTCAAGAATACTAAGGAGGAACAACAATGCCAACATTACCAAAATATTTGGAAGGTTGTAATCAGTCATATAATGTGTGATATATAATGACTGTATGTATGGGATGCAAAATCAAGATATACAATTACTGTAGTGTCGTGGAGTCTACGCGTATATCTTCTTCCGTTGTCACCTCCAAAGTAGGAGCTACGGCGTCAGCTGACGGTGAATCTCTCACTGCTACTTTTCTCGGACAGACAGGTCTACGTTCCAACAGTTGCTTGGTAGCACTAATACATATCTCTGAGAATACAGCGTCTCCTTGCCATATACCAGTGTTTGGAAATTGTCGGTACTTTCTGGAGGAAGATGGTCAATCGGGTTTTTCTTTATTTAAAAATATCGTTAATTCACATAATTATATTTTATGAGTGGCACAAATGTTAGAAATCAGTGTCGGACTGTTTCAGAATAAATTTTGCTGGTTGTTCATTAACTGTATTGTCATAATGGATATATAGCAAATGACAAAGTAGTTTCATCCCGCCTGGCCTGGGTAGTTTCGAGAAAAAAACAAATGTTAGACAAAATACATTTGGGAAAGTGTTCGTATTGTTAGACAGTTTACATCTCGCTCCTATCTCCCCGCATTACACCTCTGCAAGATATTATTCTAAGCTTCATATCTTGTTCCTGGGAGCTGTAACTCGACACCCGTCACAAAACATTCCCAAATCCTGTTGTTAAATGTTTTCAAAGTTGTTTTTGTATGTGTGTGTGTGTGTGTGTGTGTGTGTGTGTGTGTGTGTGGATGCTTTTCAAGCATATAGTTCAGTGGCAGCTAGAGTGAGATTACCTCACCTCTTCAACCATCTGTTGGCTGTGTGTTGGTGGTATGACAAAACATCGAGCTAATACGTGGCAGAACCATAGGGAAGTCTGACAAAAAGTACCCACTTAGGGAATCTAGAAACATATCTCTAGAGTCACTCAACAGCTAAACTCATCTGTGGTTCTGCTGGTGGTATTGTAATGACATTGCATATTACGAAACTTCTCTACGTGGGAACTTTGTTTCTGGTCAATCCCTTCCTAATAGTACGTGTGTTAACTAATCGGCGACACGTCGAGTGCTGTGATGCAGTATTTTGCCTGTTCATCATAAATCGTAGAGTATCCATAGTCTCAGAGGGTTAAAGAAAATCAATAATATATGACTTATATTGATTGGTATTATATTTATATGAAAGGAGCCCCTGAAATTCTTTACCATCTGATCTCCAGTAACCTAGACTTGCTTAACTGCTCTAAGGGGAAGTTTTGAATAGGAAGATTTTGGTGAGAACACGATGTGACACAGACTACATAAATCGCACTGATTGTTGAGTTCAGTTCTTGCCATGCATTGCTTCAATGTTTTCGTGTACTGCTAGCATCCCTCCTTCAGAAGCCAGTTCTGCTTTGTTGTCATGTATAGAATATAAGTCTGTCCAAAGGACGTTCATGAGTCGCATTAATTGCACGTTGATATCGTTCAAGTACATGACAACAGTATCTGCATATTCTTAAATCTTGTTTATTGTCTTGTTACATCTGGTCATATAATACGAACGGTATTTCGGACATATTGTTTCAATCAAGGTATTTTTTTCTGCGCCACGTTCTGTTTGTGGAATGCAGATAATATAACTTGTATTACCTCAATTAAGCCCATGGACTAGTGTCTTAACATGGTTTGTTCAGAAAGCATTTCTCTCGGGACGTAGGTCCTTTATAAATCAAGTAGTATCAGCTCGCATGGATAGTATCTTGATAGCATTATGTTATAAAGTATCCTACAGTTTGATATCCCGACATGCCGCTTTACAATCTCAATAGCCGTGTAATTGTAACCTTCCGCACGTATACCTTCTCTAAGGTTAGAGGTCGTTCACAATATTGGTCAACCCGTCACCGTATAACGTCCACCCATCGCAGGTTAAATAATGCATGGGCACAACCTGTTATGTAAAGTGATCAGCAAGCCATGTTGTTATGGAAAATACGGTGTCAGCGTAATTACTACGCCATGCGATTGAGGACCCGTGATGCTTCTAAAGTCTGAGCTCCTGTACTGTAGCATCGGCACATGTTGCTTTGCCTGCACTGCTAGCACGGGTTCACTGCGCATTGTTTCTCTATCTATGTATTGTTACTGTGCATAAAATTATTTTCGTAACGTTGTCATCTTATCGTTCTTCAAGCACGTTGCATATTTAACGGTTGTTTCTTATTTTTTATTATATCAATAGTTCTTCATATAGTATTGTATGTCTACTTTGTATATAACGAATACCTGCAAGAAATTATGTTTGTATACACATAAATTCAATTAATACAATACTCAATGCCTAAGTTTAGTCCGTATAATGTATGCTATGTATAATTGTTGTACGTGCTTCTCCGAACATTAAGAATGCATAATAAATTATCGTTCCTAGAATACCCAATCTTCCATGCATGTCAAACCAATTGTGAGATACGCGTTGAGCACCCTGGGGGCGTATTAAATACGCATCCGCTATAGTCACATATTATTGCGTACACCCAGTGCGGGATCCCCACATTCCATCATGTATTATCAGTAGATGTACAAGGGATACCTCGTCAAATCAAAATTTAAGCTTAGGCTGTTTCCATTGTCATAGTGTGTACAGATATGTCCTACTCTGTTGAGAGTGAACATTCTAAACGAAGGAGCCTTTCTCAGATGACTGCGTCTTTCACTCCGGTCTGTGTACCGCAAGACACGCTATGGCTAATACAGTGTATGTTTAAGCTTCTCTGCACCTTTATGAAACCTATACGGGAGAGAAGACCGCAACTCTATTCTGGTAGACTTTTCATATTCACCTTGAGATTCGAGCGTACAAAATACCGTCAATTTTCCGCGGCCAGGAAATTGAATTCCGTGTTGTTGTAGAGGGTAATGCAGCCTGTTATGTGTGACAGAGCAATGTAAATGTTGATCATATCCAGGATGTCTTAACGCCATGTGATTCTTAATAAAGATATAGACCGTGTTTCGACGTTACGTCTGGTCGGGTCAGGAATAGTACTGTATATCACTTCGAAGTATCCGACTACCGACAATTAATGACGCAAATGCTAATACCTCTAGACACCTGGCATTTATTGTAGAAATATAGAATGATGTATATATTGTGTAAATGGTATGATTGATTGTGCACCCAGCATCAAAGCTAACCTATGTCTACTATATAGTGTAACTAGTATGTACTTCATTGGCAATAACGTGTTTTATGGATTGAATACCAAATATACTTGTTACTAAAAGGCCAAATTGGTTGTTTCTGTGGTGGTCTGTTCTTGGCATCAATGATTGGTGATATCGACGCTAGAATCTATCGATATCCATGTATAAAATAGTGATCGTCTCTAGCACAAATTGCCCTACATACTGGCGTCTATAAATAACTACACTCCTGGTCAAATATGAGTACTATTTACAGGGAAACGTTCATATTGCTAGATTTGTGTACATTACATTTGTACACTTGTTTGTGTGCATTTGTGTAATATAGAAGAAACATTATGCTAATAATAATGGTATTAATATTACTACTACTACTACTACTACTACTACTACTACTACTACTACTACTACTAATAATAATAATAAGAAGAATAATGATAATAATAATAATAATGATAATGCTACTACTAATAATAATAATAATCATGATAATGCTACTACTACTACTACTACTAATAATAATAATTATAATACTACTACTACTACTAATAATAATAATAATAATAATGACAATAATAATACTAATAATAATAATGCTGCTACTACTACTACTACTACTACTAATAATAATAATAATAATAATAATAATACTACTACTAATAATAATAATAATAATAATAATAATGACAATGACAACAATAATAATAATAATAATGCTACTACTAATAATAATAAACATAACAATAAAAGCCTATACAGGTAATTGAGCATGTAATTCACCGTTATACAGTAATCAGTGTTATCATGAGCTAGACATTATATTGAACATACAGACCATCCTCGAGATATAGACAGTGATTGCTCTTATTTAAAGGTAAATTTAAACGTATATTTAAAGGTATATTTAAACGAAGAATGTTTGTCTCTCAAAGTGGTATACGTATTTCCCTTGAAATTAGCGGACAAGGGGTTCCAATGAAGACATCGTTGCGTTGTTTCTGGAAACATACGATCTACGTTTAGCTGTATACTGGCGTTTCTGTCTCGATGTATTTTTGCCTCTGCATATTTCAATGACATATTTTTGCTATCGGAGACCTAAACGCTGACAGGAAAAGGTTGGCAGCAATGCGTTCTGTAATATGATCCCACTGTTCCTAGTCGTACGAAGACTTAACTAACTATCGTCATTTCGTAATAGGAGTTGCCGAAATGAATTCCTTATGATAGCTGAGATGAACACGCATTGAGGCAACTATTGTGTATGCTTCATCATAGCAGCTGGTTGTCATGTTGCATGGCAAGTAATTATGGCAATAAAATGGACGACCTATTTGGATACCCTTGACTTTGACCTCCCAATCACTGGCCTTCGTTATACAGTCAATGGCTACAACAGAGAAGCTACGGTTCTTGTGGGTATCCTCACCTCACGCGTTATGATGACATCCTGTGCGTACCGTCATTACGGCAAGTATGGTAAAGTATATGACCCTTTGATGTTGGGCTGTATCTGTAAAGTATCGTCACGTGTTGAGTGTCAGATTAATCTTGTCTCTACAACTAACAAAGTAGCAGTAGATTATGTCTAAATAGTAGGATATATTTATATATTACCGGTATGTTAGATAATTAATTGCCACTTTGCTTAGGTTACAGCTATCGAAGCAGTTTACTCGTAACGTTTATATTAGCGTTTGTACTGTAATTACTTAAATTAATGTTTTATAATAGGAGTGAATTCATAGCAATGAACGTTATTTCATGTATAAAGAATTGATTTATCTAAATGTTTATCACGCTATTGTGGATTTCGAAGAGCGTAATTTCCGACTGGATATCGACAATTCAATTTGAAGACGATATTACGTAATAATATAATATCCTCTTTAGACGGGCGTCAAGGATGCAATATTGCATAAATCAATTCATGGGCGATAATTTTCAACTATACAAACTTAATGTCCTATTCAATGACGCTATTGACATTGCTGAACGATGCTGAGGCCAGTACAGTCTCAGTGTGATAGCATCATGAACTGACTGGGGTAGCTCTCGACGTCTAATTAGTGGCATGGCCAAGTAGCGGAGCAGGCAAGCATCTTGTATAGGGCGGCGAATCGTGAAATTACGAATGGAACTAGCGTGTTTTAATCGTACATGAAAACACACACACACACACAGAAAGACACACAGACACAGATACACACACACACACACACACACACACACCCGTGCGCGCACACACATGCATACACACAAATGTCTATTACAATTATAGACTTATACGAGCATTTTATGTCTATGGTAATAATATGGTAACATTAAGTATGACCCTGGTAAGTCTATGTGGCGTTGTATTTACACACACAACACTTACAGCTTCTGATATAGAATAATTCAGCAATCTCAAATATGTACTTTACAAAGTAATATAAGAATCCCATGAACCTGAAGGCTTCAGCTTCTTCTAGAAATTACCTTGGAAATGTTATATTTAGTAGCACCAATTTTTTCCTCATTAATTTAGTATGCTATATAAGCTTAACATGATCAGCATAATATTGATTATTGTTGAATGGCACCGCCAGTGAACTAAGAGTACCCGTTGTTCACCGAACTGTTATAAGGCGCGACTGTTGATTAAGTATACAACTGCCAGACGTTCAGCAAAGACACGTACAGCTATTGACGATACTATTACCTGGTGGTAATACGAACACTAAAACGCTGAGTCAGAAACCTTAAAGGTGCATGAACTCATTTTTCCAAACTTTACTGTAATCTGTTTTTAGACGAGCGTTTCTGGTGTTCCGGTATAAATAGCTTCAACTCTCTCCCACGCAGTGAAATCACACTATGTGCATGAAACACGACATAATTGCAAAAACAGACCTGCGTATCTGAGAACGCAGTGAAAAGAACGTGCACAAATAAAGTAAAAACTACGTGTGATCAAGCACGTTGATGCGAAAGCATCGAGGTTTATGTTCTACTTTTCCAAATTCATCCACATTAGATATTTAAAATAACGGCGGAAGTTGTCGAGTAAGAAGATAGCTATTATGTTTCAGGATATGAAGATCTGAAGAATACTTTATTCTTTTTTCGGCTATATTTCCGGGTCTGGAAACAGCCCAATGAAAGGCTATTATAGAGAGCTATTGTCGAATACGTGGATGATATTGCACTGTACGTACGATGATGAATACCTAGCGGCAAGTTCAATGCATTTATCATTCAAGATGCGAGACGTTGTGATTCTGCTTGTTCATTGAATGCCATGGATCGTGTAAAGGTTCTTACACACCAGAGGCGAGCGATTTATCGCCGCGACAACAAAAGATTCTATCGAAATTTGTCGTTGCGAATTTCTCTTTTGGTGTGTGAACATGTAGATAAATGGTAAGGCTCAGAACGTATCTCAGAACGTAAATCGCCGTCTGTCGCCGCGAAATTCGTCTCTGGTGTGCACGGACCTTAAAGGCGAATTTCGCGGCGACAATCCCGACGATTTACGTAGTGAGATAGAATCTTATCATGTGTCTATATGCCTGCACACCAACAGAGAAATTCCCATCGTTTGTCGCTGCGACAAATTCCGATAGAATCAGTTCCTATGTTGTTGATTTTTTGTCGCCGCTGATTGTCGCGATGATAAACTGCTCGCATCTGGTGTGTAACGACCTTAACAGTTCATACAGTACCCGCACCCAACTGTCCATGGAATCTATAAAAATGTGCCTTGCATTATCCCATCCGAATTGTTCATACCGTTCGTCTACACGCACGCACGAAGCTTGGAGCATTGTCTGTTGACGAGCTACCTAAATCCGCACATTCCGATTAACTAACATGATGACATCTATATCCTTTGCCGACTGTAGGTGCAGCCTGATTTGTTAAATCATCGCAATTAGCCGGAGTTATCTTGTCCCGCGCATACCTAACACTACCCACATGGCATACTCTGAGATGCCTGTATAATGCCAGAAGAAAGGCTGGACGGATTCTCGTCTCGAGTTCTGTCAAACGTCCGGGACATTTAGTTGAAGTTCAAGTTCCAGAATGGAAAGATGAGTGAGCAATTATCAGACATCAGGGAGGAGTATGCATCCATGAAAAGTCCATTATCGTTGTAATGCAATGTTGGGCATTAAACCTCTTTGAAGTCGGACGTTTATGTGACGTGCTGTGTTTGTGTTGTCGCGTTGAAAGTCCCAGGACGTTCGAATAAACTTGACACTAGGAATAAAACTCAAGCTAGACAACCGTCTAGCATAACTTACGTGGACATGTATGCGTTTCTAGTGTTCATTTAATGTCATCAAGCACGTAATGCATGTATCACAACTAATATGCCCACATTAATAAGTATTCACAACATATATTTATATGGTACACGCATACAAGACAAAATCGCCAAGCCGTATTATACATTATGTGGTGGTTGCAATTGTGGTACTGGTGGCGCTGGTGGTTCTTGGTAACATCAGCAACATTTGTGGCAGCTATTTGTGTGCGCATTATTTGTGTCGGTATGTCTGCATGCACCAGTACGGATTAAATCAGTTTGTATAGTGCTATAGCTCACTGAAATACCGTACCGCATTTAGAATATGTATACCTCAATCAGACACATATACTGTAAATCAGGAAATTAATGCGAGCATGATATTAATATTAATGCGATTGGCTTATGGCCGCATTTAATTCCTACGCATTATGGGAAATAATGAAAGGTAGGTCCAGGAAAAAACACGAATAGAAAAAACACGCATTAATTTCCTGATTTACAGTATACTGATTCCGATCTGACCAGTCCTTACGTTATTCATGTGTTCAATATTGAGCGCCAAGCATGCACGCGTTGTATGTGCAGGAACACTTACATAATAATATTACTATTTTTAACAGATAAAATGACACATGCCAAACCCAACACCATGTCGCTAACTGGTCTCTTAATGCTCTTTATGACTTTTTAATCTTCTTTGCAATTCTTCCATGCTGAAAACAAAGCTGCTGATTGGGGGTTTCTTCTCTTCATATGAAACTTCAGGACTTGTGTTGACACATGTGTGCACTATCCTGATGAGAAACGTCGACTGTTATGATATAAACCTTCTCTCATGTCCTCTCTAAGCCTCCAGTTCCATCTGTCTGTAGAACATGTTTTCCCCCCACTATTCGTGGTTTGTCAGAGGAAATATGATTAACTACTCTCGAACCTTGCCTCTTGAAGCCTGTGGAAAGCAATATGGTGATATGTCTAGCCAGACAGACACAAATATATCAATGTCTGCGAGTAATTTACCGAATCAGCATCCTTGCCGTTGGGAAGCTTGAAAGTATATACAAGGTATAGTGGTCTTGAATCCGTATGATTAGAAAATACTGCTACAAAGCTGAAAAACATTTCCAAGTAGCTCATGCATGTAATTTTCTTAACAGAGAAAACTAAATAAAATAATTCCGCTTGGATCAGCGCGAACCTGTATAGCAAAGGCAGGATCCTAGTCGGTGGCCTGCCGGGGAACTGGGTACAGTATATTGATACACGGAGATACACTGGGTCGCAACTGACATGGTATTTATTATTCCATACAGAGAAGTGTAATGCTAACTGGCCCACTCCTGTGCAGACTGTGTACAAGCTATAATGTGTAGCAGCATGTGTGTATGAATACAAATCTGGGTTAATGATCGGTAAATAGCCATACACACGTCATAATGACAGCATGGAACCTCGCGGTTACATGACAATTAGGTGCATGACCATTAACAAGCAGCAGAGGATGGGTACCCGGCAGGATGAGATGGACATGTGAATGATAAACGGCATCTTGGATTGCATACTCCACAGGGAGTTGAGAAGGAATTCAGCATGCATTTAGCGCAATATAAATGTTCACATTATTATTATATTTACAATAACGAAATCAAACTTCTATATAATGTGTATTCATGTGAATGTTTTTTTTACTATGCAAATACTTTTTTTTAAAGATTCTAAAATAGTTCCATCTGCTCATGAGACGCCATTCGCGATGCCTGAGTAGAGATGGAATCGCCAGGTATCTGCGAACGGATTTATAATACTCATAAAGATCATTACTCATAAAAGTTTGTCATCCGCCCATCATATATACATACCCGGCCATCCCTGATGTTCTATAGCAGTTGCTTGCAGTCGTCGTATGGTCCCAGTATTTATCGTCCAATTATGGTTACACAGTAAAGCAAATGCTTTTGAGATCTATACGAGACTGGCATGACAAGATCTGTGAAAGGTCATCATAAGTAATGTGCAATTGCTCATTGCGAGGCGTTCGTGTGATAACAATAACGTACAGTTTGCGTAAGATATTTGAAAACATATATAAGAGGTACATGACCTCATATATGCGGTTTTATGGAAAATGCATTTAAATCTTGGGACTGGAAAGAATGTTGATGCCATAACAATAGGATATCAAATGAAAGGTTTTTACGGTCCAAATAGTTTATGGCAATATGAAGTGTCTTTGTGAGATATACCTATGGATTGATAAATGTTGTGTTGAGTGTCAAATTACATCTTGCGTATATGTATAGGATTTCATTGCATGCTGTAAGTGTCAAACTATATACAGAACGGTCTGAACGAGTCTTTCTCTGACTCTGTATCTGTTTGTCTATTTATCTGTTTGTCTCTGTATCTCTCTGTCAATGTCTGTCTGTCTGTCCCTCTCTCTCTCTATCTCTCTCTCACACACACACCTCTCTCTCTCTCCCTCTCTCTCTCTTACACACACACACACACACACACACACACACACACACACACACACATATACCTCTCTTCCATTAGCATTGTTATGAGATTCACTGGAACATTCAAGATGCCTGTTAGTAAGTAATTCCACGTTTGCATTCATCTTATGAAGTTATAGATCCAACATTCATTTTCTTAAACACGCTTAAAAGGGCATAAGTTGTTCGAATAATTTACCTATACTTAAACGATCGTTGTGAAATGGAAGCACATTATACAGCTCACAATATTGTAGATAAACATGTAGATACAGTTTATGATTTAATAAGATGTGATTGAAAAAACTCTTAAAGGAACTTAATCTTCCCTTTGATACGACAGACTCTGTGCCGCAATCCACTTCTTACGTTTCAGTGGAGCACCTGTTGATACCAAATTTTGTCGTGGTAATGCTTTCCATTATCTTCGCGTACTTTTCATATATTTAAAAGGAACGCATCGGTCTCCACTCGATTGCCCAAATCAAATTGAATAATTATAGTCACCTGACGCCCCAGGTTATGAGGAAAAGTGTACGTTCCATTCCCAAATCATTAACATCTAACGTAAGCGGTCATTCAACTGAGCGTATGGACAGAGGTTACACTTCAGCATCAGCTCATGGTTCATGATTGTTAACAATAACTCGCAGTATGAGACAGCAAACATTCCGGTCAAAAGTAAGATCGGATAACTATCAATATATGGTACGCCTGGGGAAAGCCTGTTTCTAGTGTGATTTAAAGGCATTCGAGGGGAAGAGCTCTACTCACACCCGATCCTCTGGGTTTCTGTGTTGTCATCACGTGTTAGTCAGCATGCCCAAACAACCCGTTAACACCACAATAGACTCCTTTTATTTCTATTACATTGCACCAGTTATTTCCTATTACAAGACGATGTGTGAGCAATGTGGGCTATAACTGACCCTGGTTTAAATAACAATTAATCCAGCACGAGACGCCTTATTGTAGGTCCAGGGCAGTCACATCTATAACACATGTCGGGTATGCTGAACGAATCACACAATTTGAGACGCTAGGGCCGTATGTACGAGCCTGTATAGTGTAGCCAAGTGGGTATAGGGTGTACCACATTGCGACATACGGTGAATGAGTTACTCAGGAAGGGAGGGCAGAGCGTCTGGGGAGCCGAGTTAAATGAATGGGTATATCAAAGGACTGGTGATGATCTGGGAGGATGCGAGATCAAGAGATGTCACGTCTTGTAGTCGCCGTGTGATTCAGACTGAAACCGTCGTCCAATGATCCGACCATAATGTAACAGTATGACTGTATAACAGTAGCTGCTGGTGTAATCTCCATTGTACAAGTGTGTCGGGAGGACACTAGATGTGGATCTGCCAGGACCGTAGGATCTCCCCTTCGTAATGCCACTGTCAACAGGAGCCAAACTCGATCAACACCTTTGTTTGTGTTGTATAATGAAATAATAGGCGCTGGTATTATAGCCCACATCGTGTGGAACCAGCAGGATACTATTCCATATTATATGAATCATGTTTTTGTGGAACTCGCCGGATACTATTCCAAATTATATGAATTCTGTTTTTGACTGACTGTTCAATGCTTGACAAAAAATCCAACGTACAGTTTAAGGCTTTGCAGATTCATCCACTGAAACACAGCCGTCAGTGAATGTTAAGCAGGCAATGGTCGGGTGCTTCAGAAATGATGCATTGTATGTGCGGAATTCTTTTTAGTTTGATATATTCCATTAATCCACTTAAATGTAGATTTGTTTCACATAAATACCTATCAACAGCCACTATTAAAGCCAAATAAATAAAAGACTATTGATGTTTCCTGCGTCCTTTGCCGCGTAGACTGCTTATATGTCCCAAGTGAGGGATCAGCAGGATACCGTTATAATTCAAGCTAGGAGAACGAACAGATCTATTTAATTCTACTATTACGTCAACACTAAGGATATTCCAGACTTCCATCCGTTTTTTACTAGAGGAATTTGAGACTGGTATGTTTCAATACAGTATGTATTGATTGCTTGTGAAGGAAACGCTTTAGGGTTAGCAATTAATAGCAATAGCAATTAACAATTTTCGAATGCTATATAAATATACACAACGTGGTTTTACTAATTAATGTGTTTACGTTATGTCTGGTGTTTCTGATTATAGTACTAATATCTATTTCATATCGTAGCGTATCTGTAGATACCAGTACTAGTGTACTAACCCTAATGGTTAATGTCAACGACGGAAATACACCAGGCATTTACAGGGCTACATAGTCACATGGTAGTGATAGCTTAGGAATATCGCATACAATTAAAAATGTTATGTTTGAATTATTTCACGTGGAGTATTGTATTGTTGTCGTCGACGCCCGATAGAAAGTATTTACTCCATACGTTGTTCCTGCTAGTAGTACTCAGTAGTCCCTCTATTATATAATTAGCGTCTTATAGAGTGTAGTATGTTTAATGTTACAGTAGTCGAATAGTAAGTCTAATTAATTCGATATTGCATTGCTTTACATTTCAGATTCAGATTACGCTCCTATTCATCACTTATCACTGCTTGAGGTGCCAATGTGTGCACATTTCAGACTTCCGCGTCCAATCGAACTGTTTGCCAGTTTCCTCATAAATGATCACTCGGTACCTGAGGTTATTGCTATAAAGTACGGTAATTAATAGGAATACAATGTCTACATAATGGATAATCACACAGGAACGTATTTATGTGATTAAGACACTGTGTACAAAAAGTGTACCAATTAACATCTCGTTGCCCTCAACCCTCGTTAACTCAGTATAGTTTGTTTTGGTAATATCATGACTACATTAGTTAGACGTGGAGCTACTCTTTAAAAACACTACTTGTGGCTATACTATTATATCCTCTACGCTATATTACTGCCTCCCGTTTCCCATTCATTTCGCCCAATTGCAAGCCCCTCGATGCTGACACAAGTAATATACCACAGCATCCTGTACGTTGGTATATCAGTATACCACGCAGTATGTAAATCGTAAGGCTGGTACTAACCCTGATCGTACCTCGCCGAGAAGGTTGTGATAGGTCATCAAAGTGCATTGAATGGCAGCATATTAAGGCTTAGGACATGCTGTGATCCGTAGTACGATGGGAACCCATTTCCCATGGTCAAAATGTGGCCTAAAGTCCTGGGTTTGTGAGCATAGAGATAATAAAATATCAAGAAACTAATTAATGGATTGGATCGTGTAAGGTAAACTTGATTGAATTTGATATTTTGGCCAGTCAGTCGGGTCCAATATATAAAGGATCAAACAGGAGTGGAAATATAATACTCAATTTATTAAACGCGTTTGCAAAACTGATATTATGCGAGGCTCTACCGAGCATAATATCATTTTTGCCCACGAGTTTAATAATTTCAGTATTATATGAATACGAATGTGATATGATATTTATCACATAACTGAATAAACTATTGTAATATTGATTGTTACAAACACTAAATAGGCAAATGTCTTGGCAACTGGATAAAGGGCGCAGACAAAATATAGTTCCAATCTGTAACTATTAATAATTGTTTTTGCATATTTAATTGAAGAAATCTTTTAACTTTATATTCGATAAATTAAGTCCCAAGAAGCTCTAAATGAGATCCCAAAAGACTTTGATATCGCGAATGAATACAACTATAGAAACCTATTGTGTTATTGCACTAGTGAAAATATTTATTTATAGCATGGGTCTATTGCACTCCAAAATTCCTAGGTATAACAAACAGGAATCTGCTGTACTGTTTGTTAGTGGAGCGGGCTATTTCATCTGTCGAGTCCGACAGATTAAGGACAGACATTCGTTTGGCAGATTCACACCAGATATATTCAGTCTCTCCAGCTTACAATCGAACGCGACTAATTGTACAGCGTGGTTGCGATTTCCGGAAGTCCAAATCCTAATGGATACTTTCCTTATCGTTTCCGGTTTGTTAACGCTAGGATATCTTCGGCTTCTCTCACATCCAACTGAAAATGGAAACGAAAAGGTAGTCAAATGGAAAATTGCCATTTATGTTCCGTTTTTATTCCGGAATGCGGAAAGCCAGCATACTCTGTTTTGCTTATTTTATTATCGATGCGAAATAACGATCATACGCATGTGAAGTTATGTAAACTTGTTCACATTGTCATATAAGCATGAACATTGGTATATAGGTAGGATTTAATATATGTAGGCCTATACGAATTGAAGACACGTCAACTGACGCTGCTGATCTCCGCCCTTTTGAAAAACAAAATGGCCGCCATATAATATTCATTATTGGCAATATGTCTGGTCTATTGTGAAAAGTTGTAGTTTTCGTGATATTATGTCTAGCTATTGTATACTGCATCATACATTTCAGTAACAATGTAACATCCATATTAAGTCGTTCGTTTGTTTGAAATGTTGTAAGTACAGTGTACTCATAAATCTATGTAAACTTTACTTTGTAAATCTAGGTAAACTTTAAACGTTATTTGCCAAACAGTGACATGTATTACTCTGTGTAGATTTTCAGCCATCTTAAGGAAGAAAAGTAGAAAACTCACTCGCTTTGAAACTTATGTAATAAAAATGCCAAAAGGTTAACATTGTGAACATGCATCTGATATGCACATGTAATTGAAACATGCATCTGATATGCACATGTAATTGAAACATGCCCTGAGCTTTGTGTCTAAATGGAGGATATCCCCTCACGCCCGTGTTTCATGTTAGTAACCTTTCGCCAACCCGTTTCAATTCACGCTGAACAAGATTTCAACTGTATCAAAATGTAGAATATGTGTACTTTTCAACGCCATCTATAACGCAACGAGCGTTTGTGTACAGATCGGTGATGTATCAAATAGCACATTTTGAAGAGTACTGGCCTCGCGATGTAATGGAAAACTGGATGAAAATATGCGAATATGTGGATTTATTTAGGAGCTACATACATATGTATTGTTAACCTGAATAATGTACAAACATTTATAATGGCACGTGTTTATAATACAAGCACAATGATGTACATTACTCCTCAAGTTCGAAGGCAGTTCATGCTATAACATACATATCTGGCAAACAGACAGGAGACTCCATTCAGACATAAATACCAGAACTGAAAAAAAAAGAGTATATATACCATTAGACATA
Source organism: Lepetodrilus schrolli (assembly GCA_032361225.1). NCBI lineage: Eukaryota > Metazoa > Mollusca > Gastropoda > Lepetellida > Lepetodrilidae > Lepetodrilus > Lepetodrilus schrolli. Next base: position 28,531 of record JAUTBT010024966.1, read on the forward strand.
TGTCATCAACATTTTATTGCAAGGTATAAGATTACTATGAAACGCATATGTCAACGCCTATACGTATATTCATCCCTGTATTAGCAATGACAATACCCGGGGTACATATACACCGGATTATGGATACCCAGCTGAAATGGAATATACGTACAATATCACAGTGCGAGCCGTTGATTATATTATACCATACTCGGGTGTGATGAAAAATAGCTGATTTAGTGCAGATAATCGAGGGCGTAACCTAACCAAATGCTAACACGGGGGATGAGTATGCAAAAGCCTGTGTGATTACGTTGGTCTGGGAGCGCTGTAACATGCACGATATACGTATCATGAGTAATGATGGTTATTAATGGACATGAAGTTGTAAAGCAAGTTAAATATAGACAAAGAAACATGCAAAATCGAGTGTTAGGATACAAGAATGGCGTACACCATCCTCAAAACACAGATCAGTATGCCTACTTAACATCCGTCCAGTGGATGATAAGTAGGCACAATGGTTTGTGTTTCGAGGATGACTTATGCATAGAATGGAATGGTATGAGCTATTTTTATTTTTTTATTATTTCTTTTTATTGGGCTTTTAAGTTGCTTTCAAGACTCTTTCACTTATATCACGACTTGTCAGTTTAGGGCAGGAGGAAACCCGCAACGTCCGTAGCGCTTGGCTACAATGTGGGAATAAACATATACAAACTACCCACAAGTACATGTAAGACTATATGAACAGACTAGAAGAATATAAGTATCATAACAGATGTCATTTATCTGTATTTTAATTTTGGCTTGAAGATAGTAAAGTTGTTGAATTGCTTATAATGAACAGCGCATGGCTGAGTATTCCACGGAAGACGTGAAGCATACGAGAATGATTTATACCCAAACGACTTTCAAGAGTGAAAACTGGTACATTTATATTAAGAGATGGTGTTACTTAGACTGAAGTAGTCTGGTAGAGTGTATGGAAGTATTACCTTTAAGAGATAGTCATTGGACATGCCATGAATTGATGTGTACGTGAGGTGCATGCTCTTCAAAGGTCATCTTGGATGGGCTATCTATGGATGTTCTATAGTGACGGTGTGCACAAATTATACGGCCCATACATTCAATGTTAAAGAGTAAAATGAACAAACATAATGCATCGTGGTACGTGTGCAGTAATGTGATGACGTGGATGGATATCATAGCATATCACGAAACCCAATGTCCTTGAGTAAACATTTATGAACACGAATCATGCATGTTTTAATCGTTTCTGAAATATTTAATCTATAAAACATATATTCGTGATGGGAGATGCGTGACTGAACAACTGTGTCCATGTATTAATCGCACATACGATCACAAGGACACAAACATGTTTGTTCAATATAGCGCCACCGACAATTAGACCATAACTGAAGTTATCAGTTTTTATGACTTTTATTGAATGTTTGAAGTTCACATGCAGACATCTTGCTGACAGATTAGCATCAGGTACATTCTGTTAACGCAAGAATCCTAATGCAAATACTGCAATATCCTACAGCAAATATTATGGCCGGGCTATAATTATAAAAACATGCTTTAACAGTCAAGTGCATGTTTGCTGAAAGGTTTGCTTAAATTATATAAATCTATGCTTTAAAGTGTTGCACACTATCGCTATGACCTTGACGGTTGCAATGCTATTCCCATCGCTGCTCAATATATCGATATGGATAACTCAGCATAGTATTAGTCACCAACGTGATTTCCGGTGTGTACGGGTTTTTACAAGGAGAAATGTCTAATATACCTCGAGACTGAAGGTCGAGGGGTGTACGAGAAATTTCGGCTTCTAAAAACCTGTATGCCCCGGAAATTAGGCTGGTAACGAATTTATCCAAATTCCTAATATATCTACATACTTTTAAGAAAGCGAACTTGCGAATATCCATGAAGAATGTCTTTTTTTAAAATTATTAAACCATGGCCAATTGATTATCAAAATATCTAAAATATAATGTATGCTATATGTGTATGCTATATCGAAATACTTTCGTATAGCCTAATTGACATCTCTCGTGTACTTTTTCAGATCATTCAGATATTTCTTGGTCAACCTTTGTATCCTCGTCACTGTTTCCACGGCTGTCCAGGTAAGTGTGTTAGTGTGTCAGTACGTAAACGTGTTTTCTTACTGAATTGTGTAGCGCTTGTATTATTCGTTAGACGTTAACCTATTGCATAATTATAGTAGTTATTTCCCTGTATACACAAAGCAACAACGTCACAACTCACTGTCTGGCGCTATGTTGTTTCCTTAGGAGGCAGGCCTCAGTTTACCGTGCACAATTCTGCACGTTTTCGTGGCTGGCGACAATGTGTATCACTGACTCTATTAGTGACAGGCGAAGGAAGGACAAAAAGCAAAAACTTGTGTCAGACTTTTTTTCCGGGCAACGATTAATGTTTTGTAAACAAGTGAAAGAAGGACAAAATAAAAAACTAAACAACGATTTGTATCAGACTTGTTTTTCGTTTAACGATTTGGGTTTTGTAAACACCCTATATTCAGGAAAGCATGCGTGAATCGCATTATATAACCAATTACGAGGTGTACTCTGCCTTCATTTTTTAGTTTTATTAATCTTATATTTGGATAACCCCTTTGTCTCGAATGACACGGTGTGTCGAAGTTATCGAATGGGCCCCACCGAGGTTCGACACAACGGGGTTTGACTGTACATCGAGTTATCTGCTTTCCAGCTTGTATTCATGCAGGGATTGGAACAGAGCAAGCCAACAACTTCCAGATGATTTTAGTTTTTACTCTTAGGTTAACCTTAAACATTTATTCACCCTGGTTCCTGGGCATCTCATCTTATAATTTCTTTTAGGAAATTGGTTTGTACCATAGGTTTGAATTCACCATTACATAATTATTATCATATCAATAGGTTTATTATGCTCTATATTTAAACATATACTTCAGTTTTAATTAAATCTATTTTTTGTGGCATGTTCTTCATGCTGCATTTCATTTTAACCCATAACTAGTGTAATTAAATAGTCATCGTCGTGTATGGATGACAGATTCCCGCTGCGACGTTAAGCACCAATTCACTCACTCACTCCAGATAATGTTTAAATAGTGACAAACAAAATGCATATTTGTTGGACAAACAACAGCTGTGAGGAACCCTTATTTTATTTTTAGCTTTGATATATGTTTATCTGTAAATGTTCCAAATATTGTAAAGTTCCGGGTAAGAGATACTTTTTTTTAGAGTACATTTTGAGCAGGAAACTCATCGAGGAATTGAACATTACTCCTGAAAACATATTTTACTTCAATTGGATTGCTGTGTTCTGTATATATTTGCATTTTGATAATTAAGCAATGATTCACAATCTATATCTAGTACAATTTGAGCACGAATCTCATCGAGCGAATTGAACATTCTTCCATCTATAATAGCCTGATTTTTTTTATTGCAGTTGAATTGTTGTTGTGTTTTGTATAATATATTTGGGTTTTGATAATTAAGAAATCATTCATAATCTAATATAAAATTTGTAATATTGATATTTTGGGGGTTAATTTTATGACATTTTTGGACCAAAATCCAGATAATCTTAAAATAGTGACAAACTAAAAGCATGTTCATTGGAAAAAACAACATCCGTGAGGTCCTTTTTTATTTTGCTTTTCGCTTTGATATAATTATCTGTAATTGTTCCAAATATTTTCAATGTCTTTGTATGAGGTAATGTTTTAGAGTACATTTTGTATAATATGACATTGTGATTCCGTGTCGGCCTATCGCGCAGTTGTCCTCAAATTGTCCATAATGTACCAACTGTGAAATATTTTGAGAAATGTTATGGCTATTTAGTGATGACGACACTACAGAAATATGTCACAATGCTGTAGTGAAAGAGATAATTCTAACGTGTATGGTACAAACAGTAAGAAAGCATCACTTAAATTTATTGTGCTTAAATGGTTAAATATTTCTCAGATGTTAGGTGTCTACATTCAGATGTAGCCTTCTTATATGCCCCGTGACCCTATGATATCTTTATATCATTGGATTCGTATTTGAATAACGAACAGCATACTAAAAATCGGGCAATTTCTTTGTTCTAGAATTTTTAGGCAAAATTAGGACCAGCGTCGTTAATAATAACAACAATAATAATATTAATAACAATGATGATAATAATATAAATAAAATAATAATAGTAATAATAAATAAAAATTTATATAAAATAATAAGACTGTAATCTCTGGACTTCGGTGGTATGCTCAAAGCGCAGATAATGATAATAATAATAATAATAATAATTATTATTATTATCATTATTATTATTAATTATCATTATTATTATTATTAATTATCATTATTACAATAAACATCATCATAAAAACAGCATCAAAATCAGCAACAACAGCAACAGCAACAACAACAACAACATTTAATGTTATTTTAAAACAAAGTATCTGGTCGCCCAGCAAGGATGAGATGGTCATGTGCATGGCGACCTTCTAAAACGCCAGCTTGGGTCACATACACAGCAGGGTGTTGAGAAGGAATACCGAGTGCCCACCCACCCATTGGACCGGGGGAAATAATGCAGCACCTTCTGCTAGTATTAGGGGTTGGTTCTGGCCCATTAGCCATAACGAATATTGAATAAGGAATGAAGAGCATTGCAACCGCCAAGGTCATACCGATATCTGCTATTATTAGTACAATATTGAATAATAATAATAATAATAATAATAATTTAAATAATAATAACATAGACATAGAGTTCGAGGTAATGATCCGTATCAAATCGCCAAAATAACACGAGGTAGTATGTTAGTACCTTTCCAGTAGAAGGTGGTAAATACATCATTATCATTGGAACTAATGTGATATTATGATTAAACGGGGTATTTGTTTCCAAGCCGTGTGTGTGTGTGTGTGTGTGTGTGTGTGTGTGTGTGTGTGTGTGTGTGTGTGTGTGTGTGTACTTGCATGCTGGCTGAGTGGCAGAAGATTGACAAGTCATGTACGTGGGCATGTAGTATTCAAACAGTTAATTTATTTACCAACTGCTACCATAATATGGAGCTCCGATTTATTTATTTTTTACTACACAGCACAGTTTACTTTACTTCAAGGCATGCATCGTATTTTTTAATAACGTATTCTTACTTGGAATAGGGTTTCATTCTTTACAGGAATTGAACTATGTGATGAGTTTACGATCGAGACAACATTAGCTCCATCTATCATTTGTGCTATTTAATGCTAAGTCTAGTTGGCTTCTGAGCTAACTTTGCTCTGTTCTCTGAGTCATTAATGCAGCAACTAAGCACATAACAACGCCCGATGTAATGACACGCATGTTTGAAATAGTGTGATTGGCACAGTGTGGTGTTCATTTTACACCTTTCAATCAACAACCTGTAGATAATTAGAAGAACACATTATGCACAAGGCTATTACAGTGAATATTTTTTTCCCCCATTGCTACCCGTTTTAGTAAACCAGAAGCCACCAGTTCTTGTTTTAGACTACACCTATCAGATCATGTAATATAATAAATCAACAGTTACAAAACAAAGCAGGTATCCTTACGTAAACGTTTTTAAATAGAGGTGATGATATGTAAAGGTCATCACACGAACCCTACACCGTTGAAAGCATCGCCGTGTGCGTACCCTCGCGTCTCTCTTGCAAATCTGTTTTCAGTAGAAGTTATTAATGTGCTTGTAAGCAAACATATTGCCTAACGTGAGAAACGCACCCTTGACAAATTTGCATGTGCTTTCAAGTAGCTGCGCATGTATATACTATTATAGTTCATTTAAGAAAGAGTACGCTTCTTCTAGGTTGGTATAATCAACAGATTTGATTGTTTCACACCACAGGTAATTGATAAATTAGAATCCCGTGATGGCTGTCTTACCACGAACACCTCCCGCCATACCATGTAATGTCCGCCATACTCTCGTAACCAGTCATGATTCGTCTTTCATACTCTTGCAATTAGTGTGATTCCGACAAAGCATAGCTAGAGCGTGTCCTACTCGTCGCCACTCCAGGGGGCTGCTGAATGTATACGAGCTCTCACCTCATAATCCAAAAACCAAGCGCCATTATGAACCCAGGCAATGGCTTCAAAATGTCTTCGTACTCTTTCACATGAATGCACGTTGAAACGGTGAAATCTTGAAGTAATTACGTCTGGACTCAACTCTGAGAAGGTTCCACGGGCTGCCTCGTTAGACTACACTTTAGTATACATGTAACGGTAACCTCGTAGGAAAAAAAACCACTTGGCATTTATTCCAGAAGGAAGCGTTGCTTCGGGAAAAAAGGTATATTAATTTTGAAAACCGGTGACTCTCTAATAAGTAACTTTCGTCTTGAATATTTTGTAGTTTATGTTTTATATTCGGAACTGTGCCGGCCTATCTAGCTGGTGGTCTTATGATGCATAGACCACTTTCAAGGCTTGCGATTATGTCATATTTTAAGTATATGTTCAAGAAATATACAAAATTCCGATAACTTCCTACATTGCAGAGTGGTAGTCAGGATCTATATAGGATGACCGGCTGTAATACATTCGTCAAGGTGGTATTGAAGTATAACGTACTCAACTCGAATCATAATGTGTGTTCTAATTATAACTAATGATACATATCTCGCTCTCTCTCTCCTCCTTCCCTATCCCTCTCCCCCTCTCTCCCTCTCCCACCCCTCTCTCTGTCTCTCTGTCTATCTCTCTCCTCTATCTCTCTCCTTCCCTCTCCCTCTCCCCCTCTCTCCGTCTCTGTCTCTCTCTCCCCTCTCTCCCTCTCCCTCCCCTCTCTACCATCTCTCTGTCTCTCCCTCTCTCTCCTTCCCTCTCCCTCTCCCTCTCCCCTCTCTCTCTGTCTCTCTCTCCCACTCTCCTCTCTCTCTGTCTCTCTCTCCCACTCTCTCTCCCCCTCTCCCTTTCCCCTCTCTCTCTCTCCCTGGCTCTCTCTCTCTTTTTTCCTTTCTTTTTTTGCTTTTGTATTTTTGTGTGTGGCAATTTATAGGAAAATAGAGTGCAGTTATATAATTGAGACTCGTCACGATCAGCAAAGAAATGCATGCACAAAGCTATCTGTGTGTGAATCTACTGCCCAACTATATGAAGATCCCGTTTCAGATTGTGATCCCCAGAGTTTCAGATGTGTGTTCACCCGACTTGGAAGCAGAACGCTACTCGATATGTTCTGATAAAGATCACGGTCGCAACTCCATGAAGAATATGTTTGGGATTTCCCTTCCAATTAACCGATTCATTACTTTGAGGTTGCATTCCTTTGATAAATTGGCCATAAATTAACACGGAGTTCTCATGGTAAGTAATTAGACTCACAGCACCTGTATGGATCATGAATGTAAATAATGTTAATGTGACTCCTCACCCACCCACACCGTGGCGGAGATCGTGGTTGATGATGAACAACCAATTACAGATATCTCCGCTGATGTAAGGAAATCCTAAACTAGGCTATGCTTTGCACTGCCTTTGTCAAAGACGTACTAGTTGGAGGCATTTTAGACTGTCCATATAGTCTCGGAGGGTTAATGTAAATATACATATACATATATATATATATATATATATATATATAGTCTCGGAGCCACTGAAATCCTTTACAGACTAGAGGCATATTTTCTCGATTTGTGAATAATTTCTTTTTCACATTTGTGTTATATTGACATCAACGTCTTTGATAAGAATTCGCTTTATAGCAACTCGTGTAAAGTAAGAAGAACGGCATATTATATTAGTAGAATCTGCAATTTGACAGTTTCTCAAATAATGCATTGAACGTGAAGCATACAGTGTACATATACTGGTTCTTTGCAAACTAATTATGCCGTTTTAAACCGCAAATGAGTAGATTGGCTTTCTGTTAAAGAACTCGTATTGCATTCACCTTTTAAACCTTGTGTTTTCTTTCTGTTTTTATTCTGTGGATGATATGCTCAGTTTCCGTGAATACTTGCAGATCAATGTTCTGCTTGCGCACTGCTACACATGTCAGTGAATGAATAGGGTACAGCCAATACTTTCAACCTCTTCCACGGCGCTACAGATGTATGGCTTAGCCTACTTCTGGTACGACCTGCCATCCAGAGTTAATATAATGAGTAGATCTGCCTACAAATGTAATGTGTTCACGTTCTCTGCGCTCAAACATCAAAGGGAGATGCATGCGTTTGGTCTAGAGAAACCGGTTAACTTGTTATGGATAGTGAATGCACATGTATCTTGTACTGTGGCAGTCTGAACTTATTTTAAAGCAATGCTAGTATGGACTTGAAGGTACCATTGAGAGGACAGGATCTACTGTTTAAACAGTCATAATCGATGAGCATCTACACGTATATGTTACAGTCAATGTCTAAAATGAGGCAATGTGTCAAATGTATTAAATTTTCAGTGATTTTCAATTCATTCAAGCAATGTTTAACAAGCCTGAAATGACAATAATGACTGCCATTATTTGACAGATTGACTGGCGTGAGTTTGATAAAAACAATTGAAGATAATGCGTACTTTTTTGTAGATATTCACACAGGATTGCATACATTTTTATATGAAATGTACACATTATCTTCCTTTTTTCCCCAACAAACTCACGCCAGCCAATCTGTCAAGCAAGGGGAGTCATTTTATCATTTCAGGCATTTTAAAAATTGACTCAGTGGAAAGAAAGTCACTTAAAGTTTCAAACATTCTACACATTGCCTGATTTTAGACATTGACTGTAACATATACAAGTCATATCCATGTGCAGTCGAATGATGCTAGAGAGAACATAGTAATTCCCTTTTTATTTATTACAGTTACTAATCGATAAACACATTAACATCTGTATTTCAGTAAGAAAAATAAAAGAAATAGTCATAGGGAGCTTTGTTCTTTAGTTATCTCAATGGTACAAGTTATGTTCCTTTTCTTTCTTTTTCTTCTTGTATAATAATTTGTTGACAAGTTTCAGTAAGGATAATTAAAACACCTTCCCTACAATATGTTGTTTTCTTTTTATCGTTTTTTTTCTCTCTAAATGTCGTCACATCATACGGCACATGTTTCGAAAATTGCAATGAATCGGAAATAGTAGTTTATTTTATTACGCAAAGAAAAAACACAGGATATTTTTTAATGTTTACAATACGGTTTAAATAACGCAATTAGTATTATGAGCGTAAATTATTCTAGGAGGTTTTTTACCTAAAAAAATGTCGTCAGGTTTTCTCTTTCGTAATAGTTAGTGGTTACATAGCTTCGCGATGGCCGTATTTCCAAACGAAACTAATTACGGCCCTGATTCGAGAACACGCAGAGCTGTGAAGTATTTGAGGGTGCCGTGTTGGCTAAATGGTTAACCCCAGCAGTGCTCATCATAAGAGAATTGCCCACTGCAGCAATGCCTGGAAACGACTCCAGAGCTTTCGATCATTTAAAGGGTGTAGGAGCATAGGGGGAAAATGCTAGCCAAAACCGGACGAAATGCTAAATGGACAGTATGTAATTGTATGAAGGTTCGGTTTGATATTCGGAATGTGTCTACAAAGTATTGCTAGCAGGTTCGAGCCCGACTAGTACACGTAGATACCCGATCGTGACGGTTGGTTACAGATGTGAGAGGAAGGGAAATAGTGTATGTCTGGCTGACTGGAATGCAATCACTCTTGATGAGACACCAAGTTAGGTCGACATAGGTATACCGAGTTTAAATGAAATTACGTATTGTTGTCATCTGAAGTGTTATTATTGTCTATATATATCATAATTGACATTGCGTTTGAAACCTACACTTTTCGTGTATAGCTCTCCATCCATCTATCTATCTATCTATCTGTATATCCATCTATATATCTATCTGTCTGTCCACCTACCTATCTATCTATCTATATATCTATCTATCCATCCATCTATCTATCTATCTATCTATATATCTGTCTGTCCTCCTACCTATCTATCTATATATCTATCCATCCATCCATCTATCTATCTGTCTGTCTCTCCACCTATCTATCTATCTATCTATTTATCTATCTGTCTATCCATCTATCTATCTATCTGTCTGTCCACCTATCTATCTATCTATATATCTATCTATCTATCCATCAATCTATCTATCTGTCTGTCTGTCCTCCTACCTATCTATCTATCTATCTGTCTTTCCACCTATTTATCTATCTATCTATCTATCTATCTATGCATCCATCCAAATATATATCTGTCTGTCCACCTATCTATCTATCTATCTATCTATCTATCAATCTATCTATATATCTATCTATATATCTATATATCTGTCTGTCCACCTATCTATCTATCTATCTATCTATCCATCCATGTATCTAACTATCTATCTATCTGTCTGTCCACCTACCTATCTATATATCTATCTATCTGTATGTCCACCTATTTATCTATCTATCTATCCATCCATCCATTTATCTATTTGTCTGTCCACCTATCTATCTATCCATCTATCTATCTATATCTGTCCACCTATTTATCTATCTATATATATATATATATCTATCCATCCATCCATCCATCCATCTATATTTCTGTCCACCTATCTATCTATCCATCCATCTATCTATCTGTCTGTCCTCCTATCTATCTATATATCTGTCTGTCCACCTATTTATCTATCTATCTATCTATCTATGCATCCATCCATCCATCTATCTGTCTGTCCACCTATCTATCTATCTATCTATCCATCCATGTATCTAACTATCTATCTATCTATCTGTCTGTCCACCTACCCATCTATCTATCTATCTATCTATCTTTATGTCCACCTATTTATTTATCTATCTATCTATCTATCTATCTATCTATCTATATATCTATCCATCCATCCATCTATCTATTTGTCTGTCCACCTACCTATCTATCTATCTATCTATATATCTATCTATCTATCCATCCATGTATCTAACTATCTATCTATCTATCTGTCTGTCCACCTACCCATCTATCTATCT
>JAUTBT010024967.1:0-20088 GCA_032361225.1 Lepetodrilus schrolli
GTACCTCAAAGAGTGAGGTGTCACAGAGGAAGGACCACAAAGAGTGAAATATCACAGAGCAAGGACCTCAAAGAGTGAGGTATCACAGATGAGGACCTCAAAGAGTGAGGTATCACAGATGAGGACCTCAAAGGGTCAGGTGTCATAGATGAAGACCTCAAAGGGTCAGGTGTCATAGATGAGGTCCTCAAAGTCAGGTGTCACAGATGAGGACCTCAAAGAGTGAGGTATCACAGATGAGGACCTCAAAGGGTCAGGTATCATAGATGAGGACCTCAAAGAGAGAGGTGTCACATTGAAAGGACCTCAAGAATGAATATTTCACCCATACGCAACAGGTACAGTGTTATTTTACAATATAATTACTAATTAGACATGCAAGAAAATAAAACAAGCATGAACAATCATGCCAAAACATTAAGAGTAAAATATAAGTAGAGACATAGAACATTGACAAATAGATGAAAACGACAGGAGGATGTATGATTAAAAACTTTTCATATAGTCAAATTTCCATTAAAAATGATGAAATAAGGTGCCCAGGATCCTTGGTGAATAAATATTTAAGATTAGGCAAAGAATAAAATTTGGCATGTTGAGTTGCAAAGTCCACACAGTCAAGCAAGATATGCCTGACTGTGATCCTCGTCACACCCAACACACCGAGGTCTATGAATATATATATGAATGAGTGTAAAATGTATGACCTCAAATAGTGAGATGTCACACAGGTGTCACATAGGAAGGACCTAAGAGTACAATTTCAAGCTCAACTCAAAGTTTTGTTCACAAATTCCCATACAAACTTAAGTGTGAGCATGACATCGTATTCCCAAGTGTTCATGACCTCAGTGGCTGGACCCGAGCGTACCCTGGCAGTGTAGTACTCCATGCCATAGCCATCCATCAGTTGAACGTCCTTGATGTACTGCATCTCGGCCTTCAGTGGGTGGCAGCCCTGCAGACTGGAGTGCATGTTCAGACACTCCACCAGCAGCTCCAGAACGGTCTGCTCATTCTTCGCCATAGCCTGAAGAAACCAAACGTGGAATTAAAACAACTTGAAGAAATCAATAATTTTATGATTAGCCTGAAACAAATAAATGTTCCATGAGCAACCTGAAGCAATCAAACATTCAAGAAATAGCCTGTAACTTACCTTGGGAAAGAGTGGAATGTTGTCTTTGAAGTACTCCACAGTATGGCGTTCATAGTCAAAGTCACCATACTCAGCTGGAAGAAAACAATACAAAAAGTAACAAATAGACATAATAATTCATCACGAAAGCCAAGGGTCGCACTGAACAATAATTAACATGCTTAACTAACCAATATTAGAGAAGCTCTTATTTATAATAACGAGAAATAATCTTGAAAGTCTCTAAACCCCAATTATAAATTAAAAAAATTATAATTGCAATTAACTTAAAGACTAGCCATAACGAAGTGCTCATATGTTTACCACAACACTAAGTGCTACAGGTGTTGCAGGTCTCCCCTGCCATAAATGGACATGTCACGAGCAAAATAATCTTAAAAGTATCTCTAGACTCTAAATGATAAGCTCACCCTGCAAGCTGAAAGTGGCAAGTCTCAACGCCTGCTCGTACGTGGTGGGGACGCGCCCGTCGATCACGTCGTTCTTCAACTGCAGGTAGTAATGGAAGCGCGCTGTGTCGTCGGGAATCTTGTGCGCGCACGCCACGTAGAACATGATCCCGAAGTACAGACAAGGTGGCTGATGGGAAGCCTCCACCATCTTGTCCAGTTGCTTCTTTAGGGGTTTTCGTAAGTCCACCCATTGGAAGTGTAGCTTCTTAGTGATGAAGCGCAGGCCGAAGTAGATGGTCTGCCAAAGAAATAAAGACAGTTGAACACGGACCATCAGAGACTAGAAAGCAATTGGCGAAAGAACAAATTTTACCTAATTTTCTGTCATGTTTCACCTGTGGCCCAATGGGTTTTGGTGTCGAAAACAAATTCCCATTTGTAGCTGATGTGACATCATTTTCAAAGCTTGTCATTCATATTAAAAATATTCTTCAGATTACGATATACACAAGAATACATTAATTTGCATTTTTTTTCTTGTTTGATTGTTTGTTTACACTTTAAGTACATGTATGTAAGGTATCAAAAATTAATTTTAAATGAAAATGAATCAATGGAAACATTTGGCCACAGTAGTTTATTCTCATCCTGTTATCAATGTTTCCATTGTTTTCTTTTCATTTCATCTCCTTGTTAGTAGTTTTTAGTCCAGACAGTACATACAATTTCCATTTACTTACCTACCCGCTAACTGCATAACCCAATTAATTTAAACACAATATTATCTAATGTATTTTGGACACTGGGAGTAAACGTTTACATTAAGAATGATCGTTTCTATCCAGATAGAATTACAAGTTGCACAAACATTATTATTTAACATATACCACTATAATAGTTGAGAATCTGAGTGTAAGCTACAATAATTGTATCAATAAAATATCAGGCCTACAATATTGCAGGGTGTTCCTAAAATAGGAATTCAAATTACGAAAATGTAGCTACAAGATTTGAACGATGGGGGGGTTGGGATGTGTGTTAAATAGTTAGCCAACACTTGGAAGAGGAAATATACAACTGTTCTAGTTAACTCCCCATGCTAATGAGTGACCCAGATTCAGGTCGCATCCTGTGCTAAACAGGTACTGGCAGTAATCGGATCTCAAGGGGCCTGTTGCGCAGAACACTTGTAGCTATAATTTTCAAATTTTCGGAACCCGCTACAAATGTAAGTCTGGCTGCATGAACCACTTTTATCGCTACAATAGTTTTAGCTAACCATATTTTAGAGTAGTGTAGCGATAAAAGTGTTATATGCAATGAACTTAGACTTGTAGCGGGTTCCGAGATTTTGACTTTATTGTTACAACTGTTCTGTGCAACAGGCCCCTGATTGTAGTTGTGTAATCACACAGGGTCAGATCAATGCCACAACGACCTGTGTATGAACTCTGTGTAAACAAATGACCATGGCCCATCGGCATTGTTTCCTGCCACGTTTCCACACCTCCGAGTCTGTGTCACACTTTGTTCTCGCCCAAATACTCCCCATTCAAAATACCCATCTACAGCAGTTCCATCTAAGTCTAGATTTCTGGAGATCAGGCCCAGAGCTTACGAAACATTTTTGAGTACGATTTCATGCTCAACTCAAAGTTTTGTTCACAAATCCTTATATAAAATTTGAGCTTCAGCATGAAATTGTACTTTTGAGGCCAGAGGGGAAAGTATTTCAGAGGCTCCTTTCAATATAATATAATATTACTTCTATATTTAAATAATTTACTTTCACCCTCTGAGACTAAGGATAGTCAACCACACCTCCAGTAGTTTCATAGTTAAATATCAGGCGCAGTAACCCGACATGATAATACTTGCTTATCTATCCTGTGACATTATTCATACCTATACAAACTTTGTACATGTGTCACCATAGTTGCCGAATTCCATACATTTCTTCTGCGTGATAAAATATACCTCTTTAATTAACATTCTTTCTCATATTTCTACCCAAGAGAACTGGCAGTGACAAATAAAGCAACAACAGTGTCATAAATCTAGTAGCAAAAGAGTTAATACTTTCAATTCTTTAGAGGACATTATTATCTACAATTAGAGCTGAAACGAATATCCGAATATTCATGAATGAATACTTTGTAACAAATTCGAATAGTAATTGCATATTTGAACATTCAAAGTTGCTTAAATGATATCATTGAACACAAATGTTGACACCTGTCGCGTGCATCGGCTTTAAAACGTTCCAAATGTCCCCTGAGCATGGGCACGTTATTTCAGATGCATTAAAAAGTATGTCTGTGATATTCGTGACGACTATTGACCAGAATATTGACAACTTATTGTACGAGCGATGTCATAATGAATATTTGAATACGAACAAAATACTGCTTTCGAATATTCGTTTCAGCTCTATCTACAATGCATCATTTTATATGCAGAAATATGCACTATTGTATTAACTAAATTAATAAAAGAGTCAGCAAAATATAATGTCTTCATCAAAACTGTTGTATTGATAAACGTTTCGTCGATGAAATATCAACATCATCAGGAGAATGTACAGTCTGCGTCATACCTTGTTCTCACCCAAATACAATACTCATATTCAAAATATCACCCTAGAGCAGATAGGTGAGCAAGTATAGATTACTGGAGAACAAGGATGAAGAATTTCAGCAGCTCCCTTCACATAAATATAATACCAATCAATATAATTTATAATTAAACTATTTACTTTCACCCTCTGAGAGTATGTAAAATGTTAGAACGTTGTACTTTTTTTAATGAAAGAAGGTATATCCATCCATCAACCTCATGTTTAAACAAACTGATCATTTGTCATACAGACTGTTAAAATGTTAAAATGAAATAAATATGGAAAATCTTATGGGCTTTTTGTATAACTTCATAAAATACTAGATTGTCTCCATTGACGTAAGTGTATACATACATACATGACGATGTTTATGGATTGGTGCCTTAGGCATGTACAGAATAAGAGTCTTTAGACCTATGTAAAACAACTGAATACCTGAAGGTAGGGTGTACTGGTAGCCTAATAATGTCCTGTGTGGATACATTCAAAGAGTCAGAGTGCAAAGAGTTTATCCACTTCAAGTTCAAAGATAGGGAGGAAATGCTAAGACCAAAAGTCAATGTTCGGGATAGGCTGCCGAAATGTCAAAAGTGAGGACAGGAATGTTCCTAGTTTTAACATGGTATACTGGGGCTACTTAGAACAGTGACCTCTCACTGCACAAAACATCGCCATACGATTCTTTCCTAATTTATCATCTAACCTTCTTCGTGCCTGAGGCAATTTGAGATGCCCTATAGAGAAGCCAGCCATTGTCATTTGAACCAACAACGCTATAAATATGTCCAAAAGGCAAAAGGTTAACTATATGCTAATTATAGACACAATATGGGTTGTGTTTACCCAAGGATATGTTAAGAGTCATGCCTTCATAATAATGATGAGCCTAATTAGTATCTTAATTACATGGAAATAATAATAATAATAAAAATAATAATAAAAATAATAATAAAAAGAAGAAGAATAACAATGATAATAATAAGAATAAAAAGAAGAAGAAGAAGAATAAGAAGTACATTTTTACTGCAGATTCCATTTTCCATCAATATTCATTGAAAATATTTCGGCCACCCTACAACAATGGAGAAACTTGGCAATGACAGGCAGGTACCATGGTACAGAAAGACACAAGTTCTGTACATGTGATAATAAAGTACAAGACTGGTTAGAATATTTTAGTTTTCATGTATTTTTTCTTATAAATTTAAACATAAAAGTTTGTTGCTCTAAAAATAGTTTATTATATATATGTGGAAAATATCATGAATAAATCGAACAATGGACCAAATATAAAGAATCAAATCGGAAAACAAAAAATAAATTGTTCCATCCCTAGAACAGATTGTTAAAAAACACAAACAAGTAATGACATTTCACAATGGACAGTGATTTAAATTCTCTCCAAAATTATATTTTATTGATCAATCTGCTCTATTCCCAGTTTGTTTATGTTTACACCAAATGTTATTGTTGGCACGCAAAACACGAGATGCAGACCTTTATAACATGTGACATCGCCTTCTGCTTCATCTACAGTGTAACAGTGTCCGTGTGCAAAGCACACATTTTCAAAACACTGATCGACAGAGTAAACAATGATGGTTTTGTGTGGTACGGTATTTGAAAGCATAGATTCTTGCAAACATAGCTCAAAATATTACATAGCAATAATAACAGTGAGTGAATAATTGTTTTACGTCACAGCAGGAATCTTGCACCTATACGCGACGAAAGCAATAATAATTGACATAGGTACAATCACACTATAATTTAAACCACCCTCCACATTCTGTTTAATTTGAAGCTTGTAGCAAGAACGCTAAAAGTTGCTGCAGTCAGGTGTTGACAACATAACATTGTGCACTGCAGCATAGCTGGTTCTTCCAACAAGGCGCAAGGAGCCGTCTCTGTGTATCTGGATAAGCTGTGTATCTGTGTATTTGTTTGGTGCATGTTGACACATGCTCATCCCATAACAGAATCAGGTTTCTAACAAGGCACAGAACTACAAAAGGAAATCTTTGTCAATAACACTAAAACAGAATGAATCATTGATCATACACCTGTACAATTACCTACAGGTACAATTCTAGACGATATTAACACTATTAAGATAAAATCAAAAGTTAATAAGTAGATATTACTGAATTCAGGAAGTCCATTCTTAATCATTTTCACATTTTTATGTCACGCCCTAATGCAATATGACATTCTTATGACAGGACTATTTTTAATCTTAGGATAGCTCTTTTAATACTAAACTATGCACAATAAAATCAATCATATATAATAATAATAACAACAACAATAACAATAATAAAAATAAAATAATAACAATAATAATAATAAAAAATAAATAAAATAATAAAAATAATCTATTTATAATCTATTTATATAGCACACTAATCCATATATGAACATGCTCTAAGCGTAAAATAAACAGGGAAACCAAATTATAATAATTAATACTGGTATAATACCATGTTGAATTTTCATTTATATAAAACTGGAAGTACACTGCACACACATTTATGTAAAGCTACTGCCATGGGTTTTCTTGAGCTGCTTGAAATGTAAAAAGATTACTAGCACTATCCATGTTTAGAAATTACAATTGTATTCCGATATATTCCCCTAGATACAAATATGTCCTGCTGGAATCTGAAATTCTTTCCCAGGATATCATATTACACGCTGGATTTAATGTCAGCATGATTCATTCTGGACAATGTAAGGGTGGATGTTAGTCTGTGTCACACCTTGTTCTCACCAAAATACTCCTATTCAAAATATCACCCTAGAGCAGATAAGCAAGTCTAGATTTCTGGAGAACAAGAAGGTAAAGAATTTCAGCGGCTCCTTTCATATAAATATCATATCAATCAATAATATTTATATTTAAACTATTTACTTTCACCCTCTGAGACTATGAATAGTCTAGGGTGGATTTGCACTTGCTTAACCCTCTCCCTGCTAGATTAGGCAAAAGCACGACTGATTAGGGCATCTCAACTTGCCTTCAGCGGGGAGAGGGCTAATGTCACATAACACTACAGTCATATTTGTAAATTCCCCCTAATTAGTTAATATAATAAATCAAGTATCCTAATCTTAATTGAATCATTACTAGTAATTATTCAAAAATGTTGTTCTTTAAACATGTTAATTACCATACAAAATTATGACAATTTGTAAACTATTATTGCCTACACAACCAATTGAATTGTGGAAATATTTGTGTGGAAAAACTAGTTTACAAATTGTCATAATTTTGTATGGTGATAATTAACATGTTTAAAGAACAACATATTCGAATAATTATACAATATACAAATTCACAGTGGTCTAATAAAATTAGTTAAATATATAAATGAACATTCATGAATGTTATAATCATGTCAAAAGGTAAAATTGGAACTATAGGTACACACATCAATTCCCACACTGCAACTTTGCAACTGATGGTAAATTCTGTGAGGTAGTTACACATATGAGGGGGGACACATGATGATGCACATGGATAACCAAAATAACAGTGTGTACCTTGGATGACTAATCAAGTCAAGGCCTGAGGCAACTACTAGTTAGTTGCTGGGTGGCTTATATACAAGTTACCAGGTACTGTAATGTCATTTTTACCAACACCTGTGTACTTGGACCAAATGGTTTAATGGTTACTTACCGCGAGAGCGACCCTATGTGTGAAAAGGAGAATAGATAGGAATTTACAAGTCGCTCTCGAAGGAATATCAACTAGCTTACCCGACAGTAATTAATACAGATTATAACACTTTTACTAACAAGTGAATGAGTATGACGAGGTGTTGAGAAAACGACTTGATTGATTAATTTAATGCTTCACGTCAACCAATATTCAGTATGGAAGTACAAAAAAATAAGCACTATAGATTTTTTAAATATTAACAAAAATATAGAAAATAAATGTCAGTATAGTCTTTGCATTGGTAATATCTCGACCAATCTTTCATATGGGATTACCAAAGAAATCCACACTATATAATATTACAATATTAACAAAAATATCTGCAAAGGTCTTCATAGTCGTTGTATGTTGTTATTAACCAATTATGGAATTACCACAAAAAAAAGTCTGCAAAATTACTGCAAATACATAGGTAACACCTAGGGGATCAGGGTACTTAACTAAGAAAACAAGTAAGTACATGAAAGAAATGCTGCGTACTATAGTAATAGTAATAAAATACTATAGTAATAAAATACATACATTCCACATAGAATATCAATAAAATAAGGAAATATTGTTGAAAATTACAGAAATATAATTTTCACTCTTAGCAGAATTATACAATATTTTAAATACTGCATACAAATGGCATTATGTGGAAAGCTTATGGTAACCATGGGAGTCAACTACTACAAGCCCTGAGAGAGTTTGTGTGTTTACTATCGTCTACAAGGAATGTCTTTACAAGTTACAAATATCTTACAAATGTCTACAAAACATTACAAGGAATTAAAAAGAAATATGAAAACTGTCCACGTATCTTTGTTAGGCCCTATAATGATAATGATGTAAAACAAATACCAGATGTGTCTCACATAAATAAAATATGTTGTTACAACTTTCTCCATCGTTAAATATTATTCATAAACAGGTAAATAGGCATTACACTGGTTCACCACTAGATGACCGAGATCGTGTTGAACCATGTAATAGCTATGAATGAAAACATACAATTATAAAGAGCTTGGACGAAATAGCTCCTATATGACTAAAATGTAGTATTGTGTTGGTGTACTGTGTGGATATGACACCTGAAGCACCAATGACCTCGTCATGATGTCACAGGTGACACTGTTCAGTGTTGACACAATGGGACGTGTCACATGTCACAACAATACCATGACAGGACAATAGAAACAACAACAGTTGTACTAAATAACATAACACGTTTTGATTATTGTGATGAGTGCAGTGATGGTTTTTAGGTTGATAATATAATCAGCTGATATTAGTGATAATGCATTGATATTTGGTTTCATATTTTGTGTGTGTGTGTGTGTGTGTATGTGGGCACAGGGGTAGAATTAACGCCTACCTGCGGGCCAATGGCATGTAAAACCATGTGATGGCCTCAATGTGATGGCCTCACGTGGCAGATAATGTAAAAATAGAGAATTGACTCACATCGACTAGGTCGATCCTCTGTGCTATGCTGTCCAGACACTCCTGACCAGTGCTGTCCGACGAGAGTGTACACTCCAAGAACGAGCTATCCAACAGGTACACTCCAACGATGAAGGAATTCTTGGACGATATGTCGTAACGACGAGTTCGTTTTAGCCGCCACTTGAACGGCATGGCAAAAAAATAGCAGTCTAAGTGTTATCATGTGTGGCTGAAATAAAAAATAAAAACATTTCCATGATATGAATCATTGTGTGTTTACGACCAATGGGCTACTATACGACTCTTATGTACGATACCCATGACGCATGCACTTCGCGGTCTTAGCTAATGGAGAGAATTTGTATTGCGACTTGTTCGACACCATCTGTTTTTGGATTGATGGCAGCGCTGCATAATGGTAAACCCTGTTTTTCGTTGTTAGGGCCAATCAATGTCGGCATAAACTGACACACCTCCCACAGACATAGCACTGGTGCCCCACGGGTACCAAATAGCAGAGTGGCATAGTATCCTGCATGTTGCACATGATGGATATGAATAGACTGCAGCAGTAACTTGTACCTCGATGAAAGATGTCAATGTCAGGGATTACTTAATTTTGTATTTAACATGTAACAAAAAAATATATAAGTAAAAAAATACGTAATCATAGCAATGAAAAATAGAATACACTTTCGATTGTTGCTTTGTTTCTAATATGAATATGAGATTACACTACCGTAAACACAGCAATAATAGATTAGTAGACGAAGATTATCCCTGTAACTTGTTAAGTTGTAACAGAGGGTACTCGACCAGATCCATGATTATTTTTATTGTTAACTGCTAACAATGTTGGGATAGACTGAGGTCGAAGGTTTATCAACAATAATCTGATAATGCCGACCACAAATACTAGATTTACTGTATTCATTGGCTGAAATCTTTCAATGGTGTAGACCAAGTTACATGTAAAATATTTATGATTAGTACTAGTAGTGATAACAACTTCTATTAATATGGTACCTTATATTATTACTGGCCATAAATTGTTTTTAAGCACAATCAAATTACCATAAGTCTGGTTAGAGCATCTATCAATTTTATTTTTTAAAATAACAAATAAACAAAATGGTAAGCTTCTAACCTAGTTCAGGCTTAGCGGCCTAATCTGCTAGTCGGTAGTTCCCTGTCAGTGAATAAAATTGTAAACTTTACAGTAAAGTGTAAACACTTGTTTCTTCTTCAACTGTTCACAACTATCTGAATGTCTCATAATGTTGCATTCTCCTGGTCCTCCCACGACCATTTGAGAGTGTTGGGAAACCTCGCTGAATGTGTCACCGCACTCAGTGATATCTCATCTTTGATAGGATGGCCATCACGTTTTGTTGTCAACTTTTGTCGCTTAAGTGCAAGGAAATACTATTATCTTTACAACTAATTATATAATATCAACAGGTGCTCTTCAGGGACTCTGCTGGATATATTGTATACATGTATAGCATGTGTATTCCGTAATCAAAATAAATTCTTGATTATAAATTGATTATAAATTGAACAATGTATTTGTATTTATTGGGTTTTATAACATTAAACAAGATAGTCCTGGTCACCACTTTACGCTAAGAGTTACTTTCATAGGCTAGGGAGTATTAGCCAAATACGTGTCAAGGATTTGGGAAATGTGTGTGTGTGTGTGTGTGTGTGTGTGTGTGTGTGTGTGTGTGTGCGTGCAGGGGTAAAAACATTGTTGGGCAAGCTAACTTTACTTTTGGCGTAGGGAGGGGGGGTGCATATAAGTGTTTTGATTCTACTTATGTGCACACGTTGTAAACTCTTATTGTACTGTACAGTATTTGTATATGTTAATACTTATTTCAATTTATTTGATCCTTATTCAATTAGAAATAAACAATTTGAATTTATATTATGTAAAAGCACAATTTTACTTATTATTTAACTGAAAGATAAAAAAAAATAAAAAAATAATAAATTAAAAAAACGGTTTACTTGCTACTATTAAGCGAGCGTGTTGGTGAAGAATTATCAAAATAAACATAAACTTCAAAGAGAGACTTATTAAATTGCTCACAATATGAAGAATTATCATGATTTCTTCAGACA
Source organism: Lepetodrilus schrolli (assembly GCA_032361225.1). Classification (NCBI taxonomy): domain Eukaryota; kingdom Metazoa; phylum Mollusca; class Gastropoda; order Lepetellida; family Lepetodrilidae; genus Lepetodrilus; species Lepetodrilus schrolli. Next base: position 11,448 of record JAUTBT010024967.1, read on the forward strand.
TGGTGTCTGTCCATTTCAACCACATACGAATAAGCTCAAGCTATGTACCAAATCATACACTACACGATCAATAAACAGTCATCCATAAAAACGTAATAAATTAAGATTGAAATATTTTAGTTTTGAACCAACAAAACACTATATTTATTTCTGTTACTAAACAAATGTATAACAGGCATAGCAACATACAATTGTGATTTCAGCGGAAAACAAGCCCGGGGTCTGGGTGCCCAAGCCACGTCCGGTGCAAATAAATCGATCCCTGGACAAATAAATCAGCGGATTCCAGCGGGAAATTGCCATACCTGCTATAATAATCGTTATATAAAATCATTGTACAAGTTAAATAAATAATATTGAAGCCTCAATTCGTTTGTGATTAATTACTATATTGTAGACCGAAATAATTTCACTGCATTAATTAGCCTCTGAATTATTTATATAGCAGACGAACTGCTAAAGCATATGCAACAATAAACATATTAACGAAATTAATTTGTGCATGCGCTTTCTATTCTTTGAGAGCTGATCTACATGTTCGATCAACAGACAATGTTGATGTTAAGATAATGAATACAATATGTTGTGAGGAAAATAGTATAAATATTTGACATTACCGAAAATTGGAACAGCTTTTCAAGAAAATCCTTATAGTCGTAGTTATGTCAATTCAAACTCCTAATAAAAGAGACTAGATTATAATATATTGTACGTATGAGGGAATATGCATCTAAATGAACAATATTGTTATCTGTATTCCTTATTTACACTTATTATTTTTATATAATTTGACGTAAAAATAATCACGCATGCGCAGTCACCTGGCGGTTTCAAGTGATAAATTCGAAAGTGTTTAGTTAGCGAAGGATTATCTGGCGTAAGATTTATTCAAAATAAATAATCACTAGTTCAATGTTATCCGTTGTTTTTATAGGATTTATTTATTTAGCCATATTTCCGTATATTTTAATAGATGAGACATAAATTGTGGAGATCTATCGAGTTTGTTTGTAGTTTGCCAAGTTGTTTACCTGTTTACGGAGTTTTACTGTTTGCAAATCGCGATATTTTCACAGAAATTTCAAAATGTATCTTACAATATTCTCCACTGATTTAGATTTACACCATGTACATATCGCAACCAAATAATCGATTTTGATTGCCGATCTAACAATCGGATGTTGCAATGATTACCTTTGTAATCCAAGTTTGTAGTTGTACCCCCAAATATATTTGATTTTACAAGCAATCGATCGATCAGTTCACCAAAATAGGACCCCAAAAACAATAATGCAGTTGACTTGTTTAGGCGTTGACCTATCCTTGTTAACCCATCTCCAGTAATATTGTGGAAATTTAATTCCAGTAAATACATGACAAAACTAAGTTTAACTGAAACTAATTAAACATGTTCACATTCGAGTGAGTTTTCTTTTACCCGCTAATCATAAATTTACTTAGTAAATAATGGCATTAATAGATGAGAGATTAAATTAAAAAAAAAAAATATTTACTCCATAAGATTAATAACAGATATAGAAAATATATTAGTTTAACAATTAATCCAAGACTAACCTTTGGAACTCTAGGTAAACTCTAGTTATAATTTATCTTTAGCAAAATTGACTATAGACCCCAAAATCTCTTTAGTAAAATTGGTTTGGTTAGCCAAAATAAATGGTACATCACATACCTTGATTAAAGTGGCAAGTCCATCTTTTCATAGGATAAATGAGTAACCAACCATCTTTCCCCTGATAAGTATGACCTTTTCCCCAAAAACAGTTTATTAATCTAGAAATATATTTTCTTCCTAATTATCACACCTACAGGATGTGCTGTCTGTACCATGACAATACAGTTAGTATCCTTGGTCTGTCAGTACCAGCCAGTGCTCGCAGTTATACTTCAACATTCAGCTCCTGCCGTAAACTGACAAGCCGTGATATAAGTGAAAGAACCTTCAAAGCGACTCTAAACCAAGCTATATAAAAAATGAAATCACACCTTCATTGTTTATATGGAAACATTTAAAAATCATGTGTTCAAAAAGTAGTATAATCTTGACATTTCGAGTTATTTCTTCCCCATGTACTTCTGTCAACAATGCAAAATACAAGCTTCAGTGTCCGACTTATTTAACTGATATATCTAAGATCTAAGATAATCTTGTATGAATGATGACATGTTTGGAATTATCATCAAGTCAAAATTTGTGGAACATGTGGAAAAACACATTTGAAAAGGGGCGAAATAGCACAAACTGTCATTTTGCAGGCCTCGTATAACTTTTTATCCCCAAATGCTGAAAAATACATCAACCAATAGAAATGTGTATATGTAGACCATTCCTAAGTTTCTAAATTGCTGTTTCTTTCTTTCAGGTAAGCCAGAATGAGTTGGGTAGCAGATGAGTGGAAGAATGGGCTACCTGCAAGGGCACTACAGAAGATAGAACAGTTGGAGAAGCAACATGACAGAATCAAGAAGGAAAAGGACCAGAAGCAATTCCAGCTGGATAGCTTGGAACAGGTATGTTTATTATCGAATTAACTTTCCAATATATTCTTTCCATGCTGAACTTTTCAGTGTTGATGATTTTCGTGTTCAATCAATCATCGTCCACATTGACAACGTCTGGCAACCCACATTTTTGCGTTCCAGGCCCTCCAGACTCAGAAGAGAAAGTTCGAGGAGGAGCGGAGTGAACAGGCCGTGCTGAAACGTGAGGCGCAGTCAATGTCCGAGACATGCGACGACCTGGAGAAGAAGCGTCAGAAACTATGCCAGGAAGTGCAGACCAAGGCTAACCACGTGGCCAGTCTCCAGGGCCAGCTGTCTCACACCAAGCAGCTGCTGGATGCAGAGACCAGCAGGGTCAGTAGCAGTGATTACACATGGGCACTAGGCCCCTAGCTGGCAAGCTGAAATGCACCATGTCTGAAGGCGTACATGGCTATATAGTCGACTTGCACCAATTTGGAGCAAACATTCTGAACAACCCCAAGGAAATTCTATGTCTCGTAATTAGTGTAATTTAAATATATTTCTGATTACTCCGAATGTCAAAGGGAAAGTAACTCCTTTAACTATCGGTATACCCTTTTTCATATGTTTATATTGCTGATGGGTGTCAAGCATATTAAACCTACTGTGAAGCGGTAAAAAGAAAATTGAAGATACAAAAGTGATGATACATATGTCAAATGAATGTACTTGACATTAACTCAAATTCAGTCAAAAAATAGTATCTATAGCTATATTTGTTCACATTGAAACATGCAAAACTTGAAAAGCATACATGTATATTATTGCTATGCGTTCACATTAAACCATTTACATAGAGGGCAAATTTACTTAAGTATGTAAATGCATTCACATAACATGTATACACACATGTGTATATTTACACACATATGTAAATTTGCACACCTATGTAAAAGCGTGCATGCGAATGGGGTAATAAACATCAAATTTAATTAATTATCTTTCAGGTAAAAATGAATTTGAATAGGTCGACCATTTGCGATTGTATGTATTTGGCAGAAGATGCCAAAGTTGAAAAAGAAGGAAATATATTTTTATGAAACAACACTGTCGTGTGCAGGTATCCCAGCTGAAGTCGGAGGTGGACCACACCCAGCATGAGAACCTGGAGTCCGTCAGGAAGTATGAGAAGCTGACGACAGAGCACAGCCGCCTGCAGGAGTTCACTAGTCACCAGAAGAAACAGCTGGAGGACCGGATCCGCGCCCTGGAGCAGGACGGCAGACGGGGCCAGGACGGCGGGACCAACGGTGGAGTACACGCGGTACACAAACTGCCCTCCCCCATAGCAACAGCCCCTATAGGACAAGCTCCTGCTGTTGCCAATGACGATGCAGGTAGGTGATTGCGACAGAGATTCAGATTTCTTGTATTTTATTTTATTTTTATTTTACTCGCAGGTTTACCGCAACATATAATGCTACGGATGTTGCAGGTTTCCTCCTCCCTTAAAACTGACTAGCCATGACATAAATGAAAGAATCTTGAAAGCGGGTCTAAACCCCTTTTTAAAAAAAAGTTCAATAGTAATAAGACTGTGAACATTCTTGTTAATGTGGGTTCATAAGGGTGTATTTAGCATGTTTTTCAACCGTCAATGACTAGATCTATGCATACTATCAACCAGGATCTGATGATTCATATTGCTGACCTTTGTTTACATAAATAATATAAAGAGGATTGAGGGATCTTTTTATCTACACCCACTCCTCATTCATTCCACGTAAAATCCGATGGAAATTTGTCCCTTTTCCTTTTACAGTTATTAGCATTGTGACCATCCATAGTATAATTAAATATTAATCGTCACGTATGGGTGAACGATTCCCGCTGTGACGTAAAACACAAACTCACTCACTCACTGTAAGCATTGTTGGAAGTGCTTTTGTTGGCTAACTCTGTTCTAGTTGACATGATGTTTTCAGAGTAGACTTTCAGCTGCTAACAAATAATTAGCGATGCACTCTGTTTGATTCTCGTCAGAGATGAATGCCGTGAGGCAGGAGCTGGCTGCGCTGACGGCACTGAGACAGAAGGAGCAAGAGGAGGTGAAGCGTTTACAGGCGGAACTCCAGGCACTCCAAGGACAGGTAACTCCAGCACAACTTTGTCTTCAAGGATTGGTGTAGTAAGGCCCCGTTCCTTTCAACTCTGTGATGTGTTCTCGGACAGGTGGCGTCACTCCAGGACGCAGTACTGAGTGAAAGGAACGCATATGTCTCGCACAAGCAAGATAGCGGCAATGAGTTGCCTTCGATGTGGTGATGCGGTCTGCACCACCTCGCTAGCGAGTACAGACCACACAGTGTGCGTGGCGTTCCATTGACAAAATTGTACTCCAAACACTTTGCACCGTTGAAAGGAATGGGGCCAAGTATATTTAGGTGTTTTCTCATGGAATAAGTTCAAAGTTAATGATTTTATTAAATATTGTATTTTCTAGCTTTGGTGCTATAATCTGCAAGCCTCAATGTTTCATACGAGTTCTAAACTTAAACTGAACCTTCATAGCTCTTCCAGTGTCTGGGGTTTTGTGGGGTCACTATCAGGGGGGGGCCCATTGCACAGAACAGTTGTAGCTACAACTGATTATAAGTTAAATTTTAGGAACCCGCTACAAATGTCAGTTTGGTTGCATGAACCACTTTTATGGCTACTATAGTTTTAGCTAACCATATTCCCAAGTATTGTAACGATAAAAGTGTTGTATGCAATGTAGAAGCTTACGAAATTTTGACATAATCACTTGTAGCTACAACTGTTCTGTGCAACATGCCCCTGGCCCCGAAGTTACAAAACTATTTTGAGTAAGATTTCATGCTCAATTCAAAGTTCTCTTCACAAGTCTTCATAAAATTAATTTCCGTATGATTATGAAATCGTACTCAAAAAGTTTTGTAATCTCGGGGCCTGATCACATTGCTCATGCTGATGACCTTGTAGCCAAAGGTTGAGAGTTCAAACCCAACCCAGGGACCCAGCGTCGGTGTCCACACAAGTTAACTTTATGACATGGCATTTTTACATTTTAAGGAAATCTTACGTTTCTTTGAGGTTCTCACCAGGGTGTCCTCATTATCTGGCTCCCAAGATTACGAAACCTTTTGAGTATGATTTGATTTTACCGCAGTTAAACTCCATAATCACTGACTCATGCTCACTCATGCTCAAGCTGAAATTTGATATTGAGATTTGTGAACAAAACTTTGAGTTGAGTTTGAAATCGGACTCAACAAAGTTTCGTAACCTTAGGGCCTGTACATGCGTTCTGATCCTTCGTCTGTGTATGTAGTGTACGGTCGTCATCCCGTGGCTGGTTTATGCACCTCTGACTTCAGGCTGGCCAGGATTTCAGCAAGACCGTTGCTGATCTGGAGTCACTGCGCCGTGAGAACCAGAGTCTGACACTGAAACTGGACAACCAGCGGGCAGCCGCCAACAACCAGGTGCAGCAGCTGGGTCAGACTCTCCACGACAACCAGGGCTTGACCAGCGTCCACCTGGAGAAACTAGAGCAGACCGTCGCCAAGCTGAGGAAGGAGAATGACGGTAGGTGTCACGTGGAATACAGAGTCGGAATAAACTGCCTCATCGTGTGCAACGCCTCACAATAGAAATGCTCTGCCACAGATAAAGATGCCCGACCCATATAACAGTGGTATTGTGTCCCATGTGCTATATACGATGAAGGTCTCACCAGGGTGTCCTGTATACAAACACAGTGTCGAATACATGACCTGTCTCCAGTTGCACGACACTCTTGTAGCCTACAATAGTTGTAGGGACTTAAAACTGCCGTTACAATAGTTGTAGCACTGTCTTATTCAGATAGCATACAAGAGCTTCGTGCAACCCAATTCCAGTTGTGCAACTCGACCCTAGACATTTCTGTACGGACCGGTGTAACTTAAACCTTTAGCATTGATATAGTCTATCGTTGGAGTGAACATAACCTTTGTACAAGAGCGTCTTGAACTCAACAGTAGGTGCGTAGCAAACTGCCCAAACTTTAAGTACCACACTAGTTCAGCTTTCTCTACCTCTTCTTCCACGCAGCCATCAAGAACGGCAGCGCCAACCTAGAGATTCAGATCCAGACAAAGACCAAGGAGATCCAGGAGGGCAATGGCCGCCTCCAGAAGATGCAGGCCGAGCTGAATCAGACAGAGGTCGCAGTGGGAGACAAGGACAAGGTCATCCGCCAGCTCCGAGATGAGATCGGCAAGATGAAGGTCCAGCTGGAACAGGCCAACAATAAGGTCTGTGTCTCTCTCCATCATTCTCTTCCCTCTCTTTCTATTCAGTCTCCAGGTTGTAACACAATGCCCAGGTTTGTTTAGTATGCAATCCTTCCGAGATGCTGGTACCAGGGGCGGGTGGTTGCGCAATGGTAGAACATTTTACGTTGTTGCCAAAGGCCCTGGGCTCAAAGCCATTAATGTTTGCGAGTTACCTTTCTGACACGATCATGATAGGATGCACTGTCTGTACCATGGCAATGCAGTTAATATCCTTGGTCCATCAGTACCAGCTGTTGCATGCAGGTTTACTGCAATATTCAGTGCTACAGATGTTGTTGGTTTCTTCCTACCCTAAACTGACAAGCCGTGAGATAATGGATGAATCGTAAAAGCGATTTTTAACCCCAATCACAAAATAAAATTAGGCTGAAACCAACCAGTACAACATTGGATTCAAATGTCATAGTGTTAGTTATTTAAGGTGTTTTTCATCACTCTTGTTCCTCTCTCAGATACTGGACCTGGAGACTAAGAACAAGAAGCTGCAGGGCGAGGTGGACACGATGCGACACAACATGGATGCCGCCCACGTCTCGCAGGAGAAGAAGCTTAAGGAGCGGGAGAAGGAGCTAAACAAGGAGATCGCTCAGCAAATGGACGCGGGCCGCGCCGGGGAGAAACTGCTGGCCGACACCAGGAACAACATGCAGAAGGAGATAAATCAGGTGAGTGTTGGCGGAATGACGCTTGACGGGCATTTGGGTGGGCTTCAGCGAGTTTTCGCTGGGATTTCAGTGGACTGTCTAGCTGTCCTCTGTAGCTGTTATCTGTAGCTGTCCACTAGCTGTTATCTGTAGCTGTTATCTGTAGCTGTTATCTGTAGCTGTCCTCTGTAGCTGTTATCTGTAGCTGTTATCTGTAGCTGTCCACTAGCTGTTATCTGTAGCTGTTATCTGTAGCTGTTATCTGTAGCTGTCCACTAGCTGTTATCTGTAGCCGTTATCTGTAGCTGTTATCTGTAGCTGTCCTCTAGCTGTTATCTGTAGCTGTTATCTGTAGCTGTCATGTAACTGTCTCCTCCGGTGTATCTGCATATTGCCTAGGCCATGTAATCTAACTCGCTGATTCACTTCAACCTCTTGCCATCAAAGCCTGGATTTTTGTGGCAAAGCGAGATCAAAGCATTGCGGTTCGCAATCATAGTCCAATCAGATGCTCCACCTACTTGTCGGTTACAACAATGCACTGCTGCCTACAGATTTTGGATGTTGTTACATACTGTAGCTATACTGTAGCTGTAAATAACACGTTAATAACACGTTAATAACATGTTTTGAGTTGTTGGTTTAAAATTTGACACACCGGAAGGCTCGTTATTTCGCCTGGATACCATTTGCCAGCCGGATATGCTGTGATGGTGAGGGTAGCAAACGGAGTCCTGCATAGCTCAAGAGTTCCACGCTTCCCTGGGGGAGATGGTGTCTCTGTCGTTGTCCTCTATGTCCTTGTCCTCACGCTGTCCCATGTATACAGAGATGCCATCTACTTCAATTTGTGCGGAGTTACTCCTAATTTTCATTTTTAAAAACAGCACTCCAAAAGCTGTGCAAAAAACTCAAGATTTATAGCTAATAATAAGTCCACAATTTTTTTTAGGTGTTAAGTCTGTTGAGATGCATGTATACCTTCAACGGGGGGCGGGTGGTAGCGCAGTGGTATAACATTGGACTTCGGAGCCAATGGTTTCAGGTTCAAATCCTGCATCAATGTTCGCGGAAGTTACCTTTCTGACGCGATATTGATATGATGCGATGTCTGTAGAGTGGCAATGCAGTTATCATCCTTGGTCTTGT
>JAUTBT010024978.1:0-12564 GCA_032361225.1 Lepetodrilus schrolli
TGAATAGATGGCTATATCTGGGGGAATTGCGGGACTATTCGAGTGTGTTTTAGAAGTAAGTATCGAAATAGAAATGGTCACTGTAGCTATACGGTAGCTGTAGCTATATAGTCGTCACAATACAATACAACCACAAGTGGCATTAAACAAGAACAGTAACTCATTTCAGTTGTATCTCATCAAAATAATGAATCTTGACATATTGAATTTGCTACAACTGTCATCAGTTCTAACATTTCTAAGTAACATCCATCACAAACAAAATTTCAAACATTTGTTGTCATCTCTGATCTATGTCATGTTTTACTAAAAAATAAACAACAATACAATCATTGACCATGAAGAAATATCAATACAAATAGAATTTCTTGTATTGATCCTGTTACATAAGGCAGCCAACGTGGACAGATGGAATCTGAGTATCACTAATCATGCTAACTAGCTATTAATGATTAATCTCCAGAAAATGATACCTGACAACAACTGCTGGTTTCCACATAATTACTCATCATGGCCTTGCTGACCATTGACCACCTACTGACCATTCACTAAGTACCACACTGACCACCCACTGATCACTCACTAAGTACCACACTGACCACCCACTGATCACTCACTAAGTACCACACTGACCACACACTGACCACTTACTAAATACCACATTGACCACCCACTGGCCACCCACTGACCACTCACTACGCACAACAATGACCACTCCTGATTACAATACTGACAGGTTTCGCCAGGTGTTTTGGAATGACAAAACATTTCGCTCAGGAAACCTACTTTTTGTTTACTACTCCTAGATTAAACAGGCCTCTTTGAACACTATATAACCTCCATAGGTGTGTGTTATTCACAGTTAACTGCACTGACTAATGTTATTCAGTCAGGATATCTTTAAAGAAGTTCAAGTATTTGCTGATCAATGCAACAAACAACCAATATATGGCTTGATCATCAATACTATAAAGAACTCAATTCAATTAAGACATGACCAGAATGCCTTCTGTCATTCATATGCATTAAACCAACACATCAAGTAGAGCATGTGGACCTCATGTTTTTTTCTAGAAAGAAAAGAAAATCAATTTCAAAGAATTTGGAAATCTTGCTAAATTGGTTATTCCTTCTAAAAGGCATCAATATTGAACTCAAGTGCGTGATATCTCTTCAGCTACGAAGAGCATAAGAGCAATCTCCCTTTAATATCCTCCCAGCAAAGCAAGAATAGTTAATCAATATACATATTTCAAGAAATAACACTATCCCACAAAATTTAATGAACCCAATTGAATAACAGTATTTTAAAAGATAAATCTTAATTTTTATTATTTTTTAACCCCTAATTTCCAGAACCAGTTGGTTGGGGAATCAAAGCAGGAGTGTTGTGTCATCTGAACCAGGTTCTGGTATTTAGGTTAAATGCTCTGTAGAGGTTCTGTAGTACCTACATGTTTGAATGCTCACGAGTGACGCCAGAGGGAATTCCAAGTTCCAGACATTACATTCAAAGGCCAAAATCTGACTTTGAAGTTCTTGTCGAATATTTACAAAGCTACCTATGATGTTCAAACGTATGCGCTGAATACATTCGTGACCTCTTAAATTTTGTCCAAAAGGCTGCTCAATTCCTCTTACTAATCTTGAGTAATAAACTTAAGGAATCTTTTATAACATGGTGTTGATGAGTATTAAAATCTGCTATAAAAAAATAAAAAAATCTAAATAAAATTGTGCAGTGTGTACATTTACACAAAAAGCATTGCAGACACTATTTTTATTGGATGTCTAAATCAAATTGATACTGGATAGTTATAGTCCCACACCAGGAAATAGCCGTGGGCAAGTCTTATAGGAGCAAGTCCAGACCTTTCTGAAGCGACAGTGACAGTGAGGACAGTCCCACCTTCAGGAAATAGCCTTGGATAAGCTTGATCAACAGCTGCTGGGGGTCTTTCTTACAGGATTTAGTGCAGGGAATGAGATGAAGACAGAGGAAGAGGAGAGGAGAGGATAGGAGAGATGGGAAGAAAGAAGAATAGAGGGAATGGAGAGAGGAAGAAAGAGGAAGAGATAGACAGAAAAAGAGAATGAGAGGGAGAGAGAAGAGAGGAAAAAGGGAGAGAGAAAATGAAAAGATCATCTGAAAGCTAGCAAAAATGGGAAGGAGAGAGTAATATAGTGAATGTATAGAGAAATGATGGAGAAATGATGGATGAAAGGATGGAGGGAGGTAGAGAACGACACAGAAAAATAGAATGAGACAAAGATGGAAGGCAAAGAAAGAGAGGAGAGAGAGTAGAAAAAAGCAGGAGAAAAGAAAATGCTAGAATAATAAGCAGTTTCAGGGCTGCTTAAAATAATGGAATAAATCCCTCGTGTAAGTGTTCATTGATTGTGGGGCCTAGGGGGGCTATATCTAGGCCAGTATTGACCTGGAGCTCGTCTGCTGTCACTGAAGACAGGATCTCAGTGGTGGGTCCAATACACCATGGGCTGATGACATCTGTCCTGGGTTCTATTCTCATCTTCCATCAACAAACACACATTCACACCCACATGTAATCTATGCCTTCACAAGAAGAATGCCAATTATAGACCAATAATAGAAACAAGCAGTCGTAAAAGAAATTAAATGTAAAAAACCCTAGAATTTTGAAGGTAGCATCATGAAAGATGACCTTGGGGTTAACTTCAACTGTTAGCATGGTTAGTTCAAGGTCAGATCTGGGGAATTATGAAGTATTGCAAATATTCCTTTTGGCACTGATCAATACCATGTATATCTAATGTCCTGCCAATGTTTGATGTCAAATAGGAATGCTGGAATGCGATATTGTTACTGACAGCCGTTAATAAGTTGATCAATTAACCAATCAATCCTCGTATTAGAAAACTTGATTATTGAATATGAAAACAAGATAATTAATAATCTTTAGATCTCATAAGTGATCATCAATGACCAGTCATCATTTCTTTCAAGTGATATTCAATACTAGTATACCATAATAATAGGGCATGATAAGTTACATTCGGAAAAGATGTAGCTATGGTAATGGTTCATATCATATTTATCATTTGCAACTCCTTCCTTGGAAGCAAATGAACATGCAGTTTAGACTAGTAAGAGATTAATACATTAGTTCACTGTCCCATAGTTTCTACCAAATTTGTAGAACGTTCAAGTTTAATTATCTTATATGAGTTCAGGGGACACTTGGTTTATTAGTATTCACCAAAAGTAATCCAAGACTAGCTAATTTGCAATGTCAAACTACAAGCAGTATTAGATACAGCTCAAGGATAAACTGGAGTGACAACTATTTCAATTCAGAACACAACATAAGATCTGAATCAGATAGCATTGACAACGGGCACATCTTCCTAAACACGTTTAATCATACGGACAAATACATCAATACTAATCAAATTACAACACAACAAAAGACCACTGAATATCAAAAGTAGGAAATGAAACACGCCGGACATCAATATTGATCGATGTACATCCAGAAACACAATTCCTCTGTCGCATAGATGCTGGTGGATATTATTCGCATATCAAATACCACGGATAATGGCAAACGGGGACACCGCCTAATAATATCCCACAGACCCCTACCCAAGGCATTGAAGCCATTACAAGGGAAATGTCAACAGTTCTGTAGAGGGAGAGAGCAATCATTAGCCAGGCACCAATGATCCTGTGTTGATTCAACTCGCATCCAACAATCCAATCCTACAGTGATGTATAATCATCCAAACCTACAGCAGTGTATAACCTACAATATTTATTATGGACCCAATTCTACTGTCCACTCATTGAAAACCATACATCTATGTCCAATAGAAACATGGATCCCCAAACACGTAACATGCTGCATGTTCTCGAGAACCTGGTTGAAGGTCTCTATCAGAAGTGATGGTGTTTGATGAGGTGCTGTTCTCACCCACCAATGCTGTAACCTATACATCTCCAGATCGCCCTTAAGGTGTTCTCTGGTACGAAGACAAGGTATAAATCGTATTCGAGGAATGATTGGAAGCTATGGGCAAACAAATAAACGGATGACCCAGTGACCTGTTTATTAGTCAAGACAACACTGCTCCTGTGTACTGTTGTATTGACAGTCTCTCTGGCTGGAATTAATCGCATTGTCACTTAGACGTGTGTTTGTTGTACAAACTGATTGTGAAGCGGAACAAATTTAAAGGCACTTTCCATGATTAATCAACCGGAAGAATTGAATGAAAGAAAATAGTGAAATTTTGTCAGGCATGCCCTAAATCAATTTTCTTTTATATCTCTCACTCATCATTAATTATCCTACTCTACTTGTTTGGCATATCTCTGAGTACAATGCTTAATCCAGGTTTAAGATTTTACTATCTGGTAAGCAACCGAGTAATACACTCCATTACACATAATCAATAAACAATAATATTGATTTCATGATGATTTTGCATTAAATATACATGATTAATGTAAGGTAGCTAAATAAAAGAATCACAAGTGGGTCATTGTAACATTTCATGGTCGGTATGATATGGGAATGTTATAAATGTACTTTACCATAAAATCATGAAAATAATTTAAATGCAACTAGACCTAAATATCTAACATACATTATATAAAAATTGTGATACTTTGCATGGTGGAATGAAGACACCATTTGGAGACAAATGGATAAATACATAACAGAAACATTGCGGGAAGTGAGATAGGAGTGAGACACTGACAGAAATGAGACAAATTATGTGTTATAGAGGTAGTGAGACATTACATGGAGCAAAGGAGGCATTGCATGAAAGGAAGAATATTGCAAGGAATGAAAGACATTGCAAGGAAGGAGAGGACTGCACGGAGGAATGCTGGGAGACAACAATAAGATATTCCTCGGAGCCAAGAAGTATGTGGGACGGAATATCAATAACATAATCCATTGGACGGACGGAACAGTGAAGCCAATATCAATGCAAGTAGGTTAAACACTGCTCTCCTCACTCTCCTGCCTATAGAATACCATTAGTGGCAATCAAAGGGAGATAATTCTGGAAGGTTATATCCCACACTGTGCAGTATGCTTGGTTTGTCATCATCCTTTATTAATTTACCAAAACAGGCTTCAAAGTGGATCATTGTCCCGCAGTAGACATCTCTGATTGGCATTACAGAGTTCTTCTTTGCTACTGGTAGTGTTAACCTGAATGGTGACTACAGGACCTTACAATGGTGGCAGGATCAATATGTAACAAATAATTTGAAATGGTTCAACAAGTAAATTTTAATTCTTCTTGAAAACATGGCCTCTTGTTCTATCAGAATAGTGGCTATCTATATAATTTTCATAATGTTCATACAAATTGAAAAACGATATAATTACCAAAGCCTATGAAAAAGTCCAAGTCACAAACAAAGACAAAAATAAATGCTAAATAAATACAGATCAAAGACGATTAAATAATTATTTTTGTCAAAATTTAGGTTTTCAGAATATTGATTCATTGACCTTAAAATATTTTAGTTTACAACCCATCAGTATTTCGCTAATGTTAAAAATTAATTTAATTTAGATGTCAAAATGATGGCAAGCAAGTTGTTTTCTCAAAACAGAATAACCAGATGCCTCTTGGTATGAAGAAATGTTGTGAATAATTCATTTAAAACTTAACCAAATAATGACATGGATGATATGAAGATATTGATTGCCATAAAAAAAAAGTGAGTGGTTATGGAGTTTAACGTCGCTGCGGGAATCTTTCACCCATTTGCGGTGATGCCATAAAAATTTAAATAAATTTAATGTTTTTTAAAAATATAATACAATTTAAAAACTTTTAAAAGAATTTTTTTTTAAAGACAAAAGCACTAGAACTGTAATGAATAGCAAAAATGCTATTGGAACATTTGTTTGCAAGTTTTATATTTGTATTAAAAAAATCGTTTGGAATCTTATTATTATATAATGTGCTACAAAGTAACATTTCTGGTTATATCGTCAACCTATCGAAAAAAGCAGTAACATTGAGAAGGTCATTACGGTATTACGGAAAAACGTGCAATGTTACGACATTGATGCAAATGTGTTTAAATATTCAAATGTTTTACTATTCGAATATTCGGAATTTATTCATTCGTGAATATTCAAATATGTTACAATGAATGATTTGAAATCAATGCTGTCAGTTTGCAAGATTAATACTATCTAGACAAGTCTCAATATGCTCAAATGTTGTGTGAAAGACTACATCTCACCAAGAAAATATTCATGACAATAAAATTCCAGGCAAACCATAAAAGAATCTACCACTCAACATGGTTTATATCACAAGTATCGAATTCCAAAGTCTCAAAGGAACGATTTAGAATCAGACTTTAATTTTTTTGGGGGACCTCAATTTCATTTTCCTCAATGCAGCTGTACATACATCATATATTTTGACACCAAGTTGTGAACACTCCACAGTAAACCAGACAGACAATTGAATATCAGATTTTTCATGATTCCGAGAAGAGTTGAAAAAGCACAACTCACTTGTTAACAACACACTTTTATTGATTCAGACAGCAAGAATAATCAGTCATATTTAATTGAGTTTGGAGATAAATTGGTAAAGACAATTCCGTGCAAAGTTACCAATACGCTGATCGTCTTCCTGACAGATCACTTCATCATCTTAAGACCGAGTTCAGAATTTTAACACTATCTCATTCATCATGTGTCACACTGTCACTTCATTCTTTAAAGTGACAAGATTATCTTTGCATGCATTATTACATATTTTAACATATTTTTTCCACAAAATAATAATAATGTGTGCATTTATATTGCGCCCAATTCCATGTTTGAAAGCGTGCTCGTAGTGCTGTGTTATTACCACGGACAACGGTTCAATGTGTTCCAAGGCGCTAGAAGGTTATTATTTATATGTCCACGTGATCTCTGTTGGGTGAACAGAGACAGACATAATGTGACAAATTAGGGAAAATTAAAAGAATAAAAATAATTCTGCACAAACAGTACACTGTGTTGTCAATGACAACAGCGCCCTGATTTTAAAATAATAACAATTATTAATTCTCAAAATGAACTGACCCAGCTTTTTATTGTGAACATGAAGTATTATGATCAATATGAAATATTTGGAAGGGAATTCACGAATAAAACTGACGTAATTGTCAGAATGGTGCTTATTAAGATAGTGTAGGTGTAATTAATTCAGGGGGAAAGAAAAATCATATTTATAGATTAGTAATCTGAAAATTAAAATCATATTTGTCTGGGAAAAAGCTCATTTAGTGACCTTTGACTTATGCAATGACCTTGCCACTATACAAAGGAATAGGTCAATAAGAATGACACTGCCTTATTCAACCAACTCATTCGACTAATGGAGAATACCATGCATATATTGATCGCAGTCTTTTTTGGTGGTGCAAAAAGTTTGATCATATCAGAAAGGCTAAAGTTATTCAGAATTGAAACCGTAATGAGAAGATCAAGTTGTTTTCTTTTTCAATATTATCAGCATTGGCTGACAGGCAGTAACATTATCAGTCCAATCAGCAAAACTATAATGACGAATACAAATTATGTCTTTCACTATATATACATTGGGGAGTGACATTCCTATTAGAGTGCCGCCATGGCTACGTAACGCCCGGCGGCGTCATCGGGCTTACTCCCACGGTGTTTCTGTAGCTGCCCCATTTTTAGCACTTGCACACATAAAACGGAATAAATAACAGCACTCTAGCAGTTACTACAAATTTGTATCATGCAAATACAAAATGTCATGTATTTGAAACCCGTGTTGTGAACTGATCTATCAGTCACTAGGCCTTAACAGGTGAAAAATTCAACTGATCTATCAGTCACTGAGATTAAGGGGGGGTCAAATTTACAAATGATCTATCACACTGGGGTTAAGAGTGGGTGGGTGAAATTTTCAACTGATCTATCAGTCATCGGGCCTTAAAGGTCAATATAGGATGCCATATTCCTGTTTGTAAATCCCCTCTTATGATGTATATATTTATTTATGTCCTGTCAATTTTGTTTGTAATTTAATGTAAATATATATTATTTAAACCATATATAAATGATGATACAGTCAACCCCCATGAGTGGGTGAGTGAATTATTGTTTTACGTCACAGCAGAAATTATCCTGACAGTTACGTCACAGCGGGAATTATCCTGACAGTACAGCGGAAATTATCCTGACAGTCAGAGCGGGAATTATCCTGACAGTTGAGTTCATGGTAACATCATGGGTAACTGAATTTCCGGATGTCTGAATTTATCAAGAGTTGCTGTTTATCACACACAATGATCCATATATGATACATACAACAAATTACATTGTTTGAAAGGGTTTTCATGTATGTAAATAATAATAGTCAGAATGTATTTGCAATTCCTTGATGTTAACTCAATTTTTAATCCAATCGAACTGACACTGATTATCTGTATTTGCATTTCCTTGACATTTCCTTAATCTTGAATCCAACGTGAATGACAATGATTATTTTGCAACAGCTTTTATAACGCAAAATAAACAATTTATTGTTGTAAAAACACTGTTCCTCTATCGGCCTAATCTGGTTTGAACCCAGTCTAACTGACTAAACAAACAAAGTCTACTATAGTAGTTAAAGTTTTCTTATGATGGTGTAGACCAGGGACGACGACACTAGGTGTGAAACATAAAAAAAATCCGGGACACTGACTTCCTTTTTTCGTTTGATACATGCTGCAGTTGATACATTGTTGTTAGAAGGATTAGGAGGGGGCGATTGTTATGCTACCACAATATACCGAAGCAACAAGAAGAGAGACGATATGATCGCCAACATCGGTGCTGACCACAATCATTCAAGTGATCCTATAGACATAAAAGTAATGTAAAGTTAATATAGTTTGTAAATTTCATAAAGATAATTATATTATATAAATTATAAAAAATACTACTCTGAAAACTAGTAAATTAAACCTTTTGTCCGTTGTACTTATCCTCGTAAATTTGATAATTTTAACGGGTGTTTTTCTCTCTCGCCGTTTTAGGTTCAGAAATCTGTTGCGGACATCAAGCGCCTAGCAGCTATCACCACTGCATCGATGCCAGCCCTGTACACGATGTGTTTTGTCTATTAAAAATGTTTAAGTAAGGTGTGGCCAATTGACAAGGAGCGTTAAATCAATTAACTTTGGGTGTTGACCATAGTGCAGCCGTAGAACTAAAAATCCCGTTTTGTCGACATGCGAATGTGTGATCAACCGTAACTAACACCTTGTGTCGGCGTCCAGGGCCTAAACCTTTATAACATGCATGAACATTCACAAAATTTATCGTCTGGATATCTGAACATAAATTGTACTTAATTTGTCTATTTGGTATCCAGAAATGTCTCACTGTACTCGGAAACCAACTTTCTGGTTAACTGAGTCATTTTATATAGGAAATCATTGGTTCCCAGTAAAAAAAAAACGTGCAGATAGCAAGGGAACCAAATATCTGAAGTCTGGATATACGGGGATCGACTGTATAAATAAAATAACATTACTGATAATGTTGTTATTATTTATTTCTGAATTTGAATTGCATTAAAAAAAGTTAAATATAAATGAATAATTTTATCACTAAACACACTGATATACATTGATAAATCCATAAATTTCTATTAACTTAACCAGTGTCAAGAATATTAGCTTTTTAGCATTTTTCAGTTTACAATGTTTACCATGTTTACTGACAACAAATTGGATTTAGAATTATTCTCACCATTTTCACATTTACTCAACTAAAAAAATGACCTTTTTCTCCATATCCCAAGCATGATGGTTTGGAAACTGCTAGTATAATCAATTCATTTAGGCTGTCCTTAGTAGCTCATTTGAAGTGCATGTGGTATCTAGATTGACATCAATGACTGATAACATATAGTGATGGTTGACATGCAATCATTCATTCATCGTCATGGAGCTAAATCTACTGTCCAATCCCATGATGCTCCACTCCTCCTCCTCGTAATAATAATAATAATAATAATAATATTAAAATTAAAATAATAATGAATACTACTACTACAGTGAAAATACTACTACTACTACTACTACTACTACTACTAATAATAATAATAATAATAATAATAATTATAATTATTATTATTATTATTATTATTATTATTGCATGCATGTGCATAACAATAATTATTATTATTAAAATTAATAATGTAGCTAACATTTTGTTACTGCCCAGTCTACCAGCTTCATCAGAATACACTATTGGCAATAATGACAAATTTGTTGTTTTACATATCAGGGGTACATGTATTTATGATGCTCTGTGAGGATATTCTTTTGCTACACCTGCTTGTTATATGCTTATTGATGATCTAGTTAGCTTCAACAACATGATAACTTCAACTTCAATAGTCTATAAGAACATTTTGAATTAATTTAGGCTCTGCCATTTCTGATTTGAACCGAAGATACTCATTTCAAAATAACAAAATATCAAAATTAATGCCAGTGTTAAATGCACACGGTCCAGATGATAGTGCACAAGGTCAGCACATCAATCATAACAAGTTGCTCGAGGCCGGTAGCTCCGACTGTACCCAGTCTTGGCAGCAGGAACAACGTAGTCTTTGAAGTTCTGAACCAGGTCATCAACCCTTTATAACCTCAATCAAGGTACAACCTTCATTCCAACCTCCTCCATTCAGTATTAGCAATCATATCCCAGGGCAATCTGCCGCCTATTCTAGAGGCACAAATGTCAAGTCCGTAAGATTTCCGAGGAGTTTACCGAAATCAATACGGAGGAAGCGACACATTGACTAGTGTTGGTGACTGTCACCCGAGGACGGCACATGTTAGATGTCGACATATCTGACTGGTGGAATGCATCACTTCTGATATGGCTATTACACCAGTTAGCAGAAACTTACCTATCCATCAAGACAAGAGCTCTTCAAAACATCCTATGCAGAAAACAGTATGGCCAATGATAGAAAACTACAGTCCTATTACAAAACCAAAAGTGGAAAACTAGGCCCATTACAAAATCAATGACAGAAAAACTAGTCGTGTTACAAAACCTGTGCCAGAAAACCAGTCCTATTACAAAACTGAAGTTCAACAAAGGGGAGGTAACTTAATTCCTTTACCATCATAATATTATTATTTTGGCTGTCGATGTATAAACCACCAGTTGCTATGGGAACTCTATGACCTGTGTTACAGAATTCTCCAGTGAGTAGTCAACACATGTATATACCAACTTAGATAAATCCATAAAACACAGTAAACATACATGCATACAAAAAAATGTCTATAAAGCAAGATAGCAAATGGGTGTGACACTGCTGTCAGTGTGGATTCTACTTGTTGGCAATCTCTGGGGACGAGTCAACAGTTTAAAAGTTAAACCTTTCTCGTGGGATGCAAGTGATTAGGCGAGCCGTCGTCGCTGGACTGCGACTGTGCTGGAGATGATTGTGTTGGAGATGATTGTGTTGGAGATGATTGTGTTGGAGATGATTGTGTTGGAGATGCGCTATGCACTGACAGTTCACACAAATGTAAAAACAATGCATTGCAATACAATTATCAGATGTGCCAATTTAGGCACTTTGGAATTTACCGATCAAATCCGAGATTTTCTTTGTCCATTTGAAGAACTCCAGGGATATTTGATCATTTTTCCAACAAGTATTCTATTCTTGTCAACGATTGATTCTAGTCCTCTAGTCATATAATTCAACTCTTCTTGTCCATTTCCATTTAGATCTATGTCTACGGTCTTAACATTGCAAGTAGTAAACCCTTCCGTCATATTTCAAGAATTCAACATACACAGCTATCATGGTTAGGCTAGGTAATCTGTATTCAGAGATCACAAAAAGCACCAGACACTCAATGTAGTACGACTATTTAATCCGATTTCCTTGGATTACGTACACAAGGTCCGTATGAAAAGAAGAGATTTGATCAATTCTGCTGACTTCATTGGTTCAATCTCAGATAATTTCCGTTGGAGATCTCGAGTGACGTAAAAAAGAACGTCTAGACATAACCTCCCAGGAAACACATAATGATATTCAACGTTATTACAACATTGTGTGAATGTTTCGTTATATCAGTAAGATTCACACAACATTGGAATAACGCTTGTTTACTGGGCTGCAATGCTGGATTATGAAATATACTTCTAGGCATGTCCACTCTGTCTCTCTCACTCTCAGACTACTGTTTGTGTTGTAGAATACGCAGCCACTCACGATAATCTTATTTATTCCTACTGGCTTAAACTAATTAAACAATACCATTAACATTAAGGAAGTATTTTGGCTTCAACACCGTAAACATCTCATCAGCCAAGTTAATTCAATGTCTACGGTCAAGAAATGCATTTAGCTTTCTTAGGCAGTCTATATTTATCTTTTGTACATACTAATAATTACTATAACTTTCTTCAGGCAGTCTATATTTATCTTTTGTACATACTAATAATTACTATAACTTTCTTCAGGCAGTCTATATTTATCTTTTGT
>JAUTBT010024989.1:0-20085 GCA_032361225.1 Lepetodrilus schrolli
CAAAACAACGATTAACAACAAAGAAAACTACATTTCATACAATGATATTTTCCATTCTAGCTCCGGATATGCCAGATTATGGCTATGGATACTAAAGAGTTACAAGCCGATAACTCAGGCATGTACTCACATGGTAAGAAAATAAAACTTCACAAACATGAACAATAGTTCAAGGCATAGGTATACGCATTATCGAAACCCGGCCAGTATGCCTACATACAATATTACGGATACTAGTATTAAGTAAGCATAATAGCCGTTGTTTCGAGGATGGGGTATACGAGTCCGGTTGAATATCCACTGGTATCATACATTCTTAAACCCAACTCTTACTATTAAATTTAATTATTACTTTTAATTGTGTTTCGTCATTTAGTATAATTATTACAATAGTAATTGAAATGACATCAATAGCATTTGTGTTTGGCGTTGTTATAATATGAAATAAATATTGGGATAGTATTATAGGTATCTTATTAGATATGTGCAATTCATTACATTAACAAAAGTTGTATATGGCGGGGTAGAATAATATTTGTAAGGTATATATTGTTTTATTAAATATTTAAAAGTTAACATTCAAATACAAAATGGAACTCATTTTCAACGTATTGATAACCATGTTATATATATATAATAAAGGTTATGGGATAAGTTTATATTACGCCCGGACTACTAGAACTAAGTATTGTATATGTTTACTCAATCTTATTATTTTTCTTCATCAGTTGTGCAGTCAGCGTACAGAGACGACGACAAAGGAAAGACAATTCGGAGCACCGGCGCCTTATCAAGATGCTTGTGACGTCACTGTACGACGATCTTTAATTCTATTAAAGACACATTATTAATATCATCGTTTTGCATTTATAATCGCTTGACATTGTAAGCATTATTACATCACACAATGTTGTTATTTGAATTGTATTGGTGAATTAGTAAAGAAAAAGAACAAATTGATGTGTCTTATTGAGTTCGTTCGTGGGAATTTTAGAAACAAATTGATATGTCTACGAGACATAAAGAAAACCTCTCGTATCCACCAAGAGACAGTAGCACAATTACAAGTATCTGTGTTTATCACTGATCACGTACGTACGAGAGCTCTACGTGGTCTTTGTTGATTGGAGAGCTGCGTGAAAGTATGCCCAGACTCGTCTCCTGGGCCCCGTTTCACAACAGCCTCTTAACTATTTAGGAGCTCCTAAACCAGTCCTAAGTGTTGTCACCTCGTAACAAGTGTTTCACGACGACGTCACAAATGTTATCCCTTCTTAAATCGGCATCTAACTTAGGAGGTGATAAACTGGGTCATACAGCTAGGAGCTCCTAAATTTAGGATACCGTTGTGAAACGGGGGCCTGGTGTAGGTTATAATCCACTATAGTTTTACATGAAATGCATTGACAGCACTACTTCGTAGATTATCTCGGTAAATACTTCATGGAATGACAAACATATTGTATATGCCCTAAATCAAAATACAAAAATGAAAATGCTTGAACCAGTGACATCCGGAAGAAGGAACAGGCAAATAGGCCCAATTTTTTACGTATACGGATGTGTGAAGAAAAGCATCAGCACGAGGAAATTGAGCCTTTTTGCCTGTTCCTTCGGACGATTTTTATTGATGGTGCAAAAAGTTTCATATTTTAATTTTGGTTAAGCCGGTAGCAGAATATGTATAACTCTCGGCGAACCAGCTCTGTGCGCCATCTCGGCGAGTTGAAATCGTAATCTGCTACGGCATCTCAGCGAGCTATATGACTGCGGCACAGCTCACTGAGACGATTTCCATAATCAAACTTGTTTGATATTCCGCGGCGCGGTTTACAACTGCGCGGACTGTCGCAGTAGTGTACGTTAGTCTGCTACACACCGTGCAGTCGGTTTAGTGCTCATTGGTGCTCATCCAATCAAATCCCTTCTCTGGTTCATGTGACTTTAAAATGGTAGCCTCCACGACAACTCGTTACAAGTAATACATTGCATAGTTCTGGTAGCGGTGCGGTCTGTAGCACACTTAACTAGCGCAGAGTATTTTAGGAGCTTGGAGACATAAAATATCTCGCAGTCGCAGAGCTCATTTCATAGTATGCTACTGGCTTTATGCATAGTCTAATTTTGGTTAGGGCATACAAAATAAGAAATTGAAGTCTTTTTGTAGATAATCTACGAAATAGGGGTGTCAATGCATTTCATGCCAAACTATTAATATATTGGAATTTGTATTGGAATGATAATATGTTGTATTGCATATATTTCTCGTCGTTTTACTTGAGGTAATAAAACGCTAATGCACTGGAATTTGTCGTCACGAATATATGTGATTTACTGGCCAGGGATTGGTTATAAATCGTAATTCAACTTTCTTCCACACATACAGCATCTAGCACTTTAAATAAATCCAATTTTATTCAAAAGAGAGCTAATTTCTAACGCTCCGGGTCGAATCACCAGTTGGTTGAATTTCACAGCGCACGTTATGTTCATATCTATAGTCACCTTACACCACTTCCTGTATAGGACATTCAGCAGTTGAAGTGATCCTTTATGCTAACATGGAGTTTTATTTACTGGTTTATACGCTATAGGACCGTGCCTACTAATATCTGATATTTGCTTCTGACGTCGATGGTAATCGTATTGTTATTTCTGTGGAAGCAATGCAGTGGGGACGGAGGTATGCTGTGATAATGTTGGATGAGAGAGAGAGAGAGAGAGAGAGAGAGAGAGAGAGAGAGAGAGAGAGAGAGAGAGAGAGAGAGAGAGAGAGAGAGAGACGTACGCAACTATAGAATGTTCTGTAATTCGTAACTTATTTTATAGATAATGAAGCATACGACGCTATAACTACAACACCTTATTTTACATTCCATGGCTAATGAAAGACTTACCTCACACATCTGTTCACATCAAGCAGCAATAAAATATTTTTAAAATATATTAATAAGTCATGGAGTATTTGAAATTAAACCAATATTGCATATATAACTTTTAACGTTTGCTATGCACACATTTAGATATGATATGTAAATTTGCTTTCCTAACACACACATTTATATGTAATCGTCTTTAACACATTAACAGATTAACACATCAGTTGATCAATACGGAATATCCTGTTACCGCAGGAAGCCATATGTATATTTATAAGTCTGTAGTTATCCTGGTATTCATAAATCGACACAATACCTGGACATCTGCTTGACATGCACATCGATTATAGTACAACAGGAACAATGCAGATGATTCCTTAATTAACCTTCCTCCCCCTGGTGACAACCGGAGATCCCCAAATAAAGCAGCTATTTTGAACAACTCAGCTAATCTAACGCTAATTTTCGAAGCCAAATGTAAAGTAACACTGACACGTTCATCCAATTTAGATCCCAAATTAGCAGTGGTGTGCACCTTTAACGAACTGTGTCCAGCGGTCGCATGCCAACCGGGGTCCCTCCTGTACGAAACGACGTGACTAAGGTACGGTAGCCCCAAGGCCAATCGTAGCAATGGTGTAGTCTATGGCTACTAAGGTTGGAGAATCGGTTAAGTTCGAGTTACGCCGTTTCGTACAGGAGTGCCCAAGTGGCATGCGGCCGCTGTCCATAGAGTTCATTAAAGGTGCACACCACTGCTAAGTTTGGATCTAACAGGGATGAACGTCCATTTAGCAAATGAACTCACCTGTTGGCGTCAACGCTCATTATGGACATACATGCCACATCCATCATCATGCAGAGACATACGACAGATATGTCAGTGTCATCAGATAATGCTCATTCTAACCAGCAAATCAAGCCTGCTGTCTATGCCTTTCCATCAACACCCGTTGATTTGGACGTAAATTGCAGGTGTCAAGTTTCAACGTTAATACGCCCGTTAATGCACTGCATTGCTAATAGACCGTAATGCTCAATACACGTGGAAACACATTAAATATACCAACTATTGGCTATATACATTAATAGAATACTATCGGTATAGACAAATCATGACGTTGTTATGAATACGATGCGAATACTGCAAATTGCATAACAATGTTAGCATAGATGTAGAAGAATTTATGGCGATTTAGTCACATTGTCATTGGCATAGACCTACATTGTATATTGGTCATATTCGATTTTGAATTGTAACATACTGCCTTTCTATTAATCTTCATCAAACATGGCATATTTGGACAACATTGATGATAACGCCTACTAGAATATCTACCAACCCGCCATAAGTTTTATGTTTTAAGGTACGGTATTCCTCAGCCACGTTGTCACGATTGGTGATGTGGTACTACAACGAATAGTCATTCGTTCGTATAGAAATTCGCCAACGTCGTTGTGTATTCGAGTTGGAGCCACGACAGTTTTGAACATTTCAAGTGACTGTGTTCAAAACTGCCGTGGTGCGTCGGCGACCTCGGGAATGCTCAACGAAAGTGTTGCCGAACTACAAAGGACTGAACAGAATCAGGACGACGTTGGCGAATTTCTCCACGAATTCGTTGTAGTTCGCCATAACAAACCGTGACAGTGTGAGGGGTGGGTGGCGGTGGTAGCGCAGTGGTAGAACAGTTGGACTTCGGAGCCAAATCAAGGTTCAAATCCCGCCCCGGGGGGCCCGGCATCAATGTTCGCGAAAGCTACCTTTCCGACGCGATATTGATAGGATGCGATGTCTGTAGGTGGCAATGCAGTTATCATCCTTGGTCTTGTCAGTACCAGCCGATGCTCGCAGGTTTACTGCAACATTCAGCGCTACGGATATTGCGGGTTTCCTCCTTCCCTAAACTGACAAGTCGTGATATAAGTGAAAGATTCTTGAAAGCGACTCTAAACCCCAATTTAAAAAAAGAAAAGAAAAAAGTGTGAGTGGGGCTTTAAAGGCAATGCAATGCAAGAATACAACAAAGAAGTACAAACAACACAACATCACGAACATGTTGCATTGCTTTACTTACCAACTATTGGAATGACAACAAAAGGAAAAGAGAAAAAAAGTTAAATTAAATTACACTTTTATTCACACGTAAAAGAAATATAATAATAATTCAACTTTAGGCTCTCATACTTAAAATAAATTGATTCATTTTTTAAAAAATGACGTATTTCATTTACATTATCGAACATTTGTTTTAAGAATCTATTAGAGTTCTTTATATGCAAATGGAACTATATGACAGAACTGATAATGCAAATGACAGTTTTGCTAACAGTTATCTGCTAACTACAGGAAAAAATTAATTGACTGGCACGTTTGACAAGCATGTGTAAATAATGGTTTTGTGGTAATTGAGATGCTTAAACGTGGGTTTTTTTACAATAAGTCAGTGTAACTTGTAAACATCTTTGTATCGTCATTTAGTATCCAGTGAGAGAGAACAATATCAAGTGACACTGTGGAATGTCCAAATGTCAAGTGTCACGGAGAATGTCCACTTACACAGTGAGTGTTCAGTGACACGGGGAATGTCAAGATACAATGACACGAGGGAATATCCAGTGACACGGGGAATGTCTAGTGATACGGAGAATATCCAGTGACACGGGGAATATCCTGTAAGGTTTTGTCCAGTGACACGGTAAAATATCCTGTGACACAGGGAATATCCAGTGAAACCGGACAATGCCAAGTGACACGGGGAATTTCAAGTGACACAGGGAATGTCACGATCAAGTGGCACGGTAGAATATCCGGTGACACGGGGAATATCAAGTGTGACACGGGGAACGTACAGTGACTGACACGGGGGAATCGCAAGTGGCACAGTGAATATCCTGTATCATATGGGGTATTGTCCAATGATACGGTAGCATATCCATTGACACGGGGAATATACATTAACAAGGGGGAATGTTCACGGGGAAATGTTCAGTGACGCGGCGAGAATATCCATTGACACGGGGAATATACATTAACAAGGGGGAATGTCCACGGGGAAATGTCCAGTGACGCGGCGAGAATATCCATTGACACGGGGAATATACATTAACAAGGGGGAATGTTCACGGGGAAATGTTCAGTGACGCGGGGAAAATATAGTAAAGAAGGAATTTCCAGTGACACGGGGAATGTCGAATGACACTGTGTTGGGAGATGGGGTAGTAGGGGGGGGGGTGGGGATTTTGGGTAGGGGTAGAACATCCAGTGACACTGATAATGTCGTATAATACGGGGAATGTTCACTGACACAAGGAATGAAGTCAATATACTTACTCTGAGACCCTAATGGAACCAAAGGAAAAGCAGCATGAGTAAAAAGAGAACATAACAACTTTATTGTTCGTTGTTATCGACAGTGCATTGACTATTTCTTTCAAACGAAGGTACATCTTCATATGGTCGTATAAGAATCACAATGTTATCTAGTCCGAATGTTAGCCTACGGCCGCGGTATAATATTGCATAATTATATTAAATAACTACTCTCGGGATTTTCATAGGAGAAAAGAAATCTGACTGGTATCATTATATAAAAAGGACATTATATAAAAACAAAACGTAATTCTAAAGAAATGTCTCTCATTGCAATTTAATACATGCACGATATAAGCATTACCTCGAAGCCAAGGTCAGAGTTGTTTCACAAACATTCTCGTATACAATCACCTATTTAGAATTAATCCCACATCGGGGAATTATGTACGTGACCATTACTATTGAAGAGAATATTGGTGACATAACGACATCTCGTAAGATAGATGCCGATTTATGAAGGGATAAAACTTGTGACGTCGTTACAAGGTGATAAGTTATAGGACTGGTTTAGGAGCTCCAAAATATTTAAGAGGCCATCGTGAAACGGGGGCCCGAATCTCATTTATTTGGAAATTAATTTTATGCGTTAGAGTTACATAATGCGATCATCATACAATACATATTCGGTACAATGTAGAGCGACAAGCAGTACACATATGTTACATGTTACACAATGTGGAGCGACAAACACATGGTATATATGTTACATGTAGCCCTATACAGTGTGGAGTGACACATACACATGTTACATGCAGAGCAACACACTCATATGTTACATGTTACATATACTCCACGCCGTAGAACGACAAACATACGTGTTACACAAACATACGTGTTACACGTATGTACTACACAATTCAGATCGACAAACTCATATCTTACATGTTACATGCACTCAACAATGTGCGACACACACACATGTTACACGTTACGTCTACTCTACAATGTGGAGTAACAAACAGACACGTACTCCACAATGCAAAGACACAAACTCAAATGTTACATGTACTCAACGATGTACAGACAGATTAAAACTAGAATCAGAAAGAAAACAACTTATCCATCACTACAAATTCGTATTAACTGTGAATGGAAAGTATCAGTTAAAGTCAGTACTATTTGATTTGTTAATTTCCATCCACAGTTATTTGTAATCTGCACTGGTAGATAAATTTCGTGACCAATACGTGAAATACACACAAAAATATAAACGTATATCGTCCGAGCACCTGTTTACGGTCGGCCATTTTGAGGTCGCGCTTTCGTGAACAGTATCAGGTTCACGCATTCCGAAAATTAAAAAAAATCGGACCCATTTTTTGTGTGTTCTTCCTTAAAATACTTCTTATCAACTCGTAATAAATGTGAAATGATGTTGTAATAGATATATATATCTACGTTCGTTCGTGCTCTGTCGCTAATGAATTATTTATGTATGGTATTAAATAAGCAAGATTTATTTTTATTTTTTAAATATCGTATTAATTATATTCCTTGAACTTACTAAGGTACAAGCGCTACGGAAACAGGTGACGTCATTTAACCAAAACATTATCGCAAATCTTAACACAAGCTCTCGGTATCGGCAAATTATATCACAACAGATTTAAAAGCGAAATACATCATCTTACGCATGATAGTTTGTTAAGATGCCAGAATCAGGATACGCACAGATTTATATCAGAAGGAACCCCCACTCCCCCGGCAGATGGCACGTTATGTACAGAGACAGTATTAAAACAATGTCGTGCTACGTTTGAGAACTGATAGAGGTATACTAGTGAACTGATAGAGGTATACTAGTGAACTGATAGAGGTATACATAGTGAAAGCAAACTTTAAAAAGAGCGATATATTTACACGAGAACAGACATAGATATGATAGTGATGGCACGTCTCTAAGTTGTTGAATACACTTTACGAGGAGTCGTATCTAGATACGTATAGATAGATAGATGGATAGATGGATAGATGGATAGATAGTCCATGCTAGTAGTCCACGTGGTTATATAGGTGTATATTATACATAGACCGACGCTATATCCCGCTTACCATTTGCCCAGGCTAATTGTGAAAATGATGAACAAATGTTACTAAGACTACGGTGTAGAGGAACGCATATTTGCCAATTAGGTGTGACGTCATGGTGATTACGCCTTTCAAATACTCTCGGAATTAGCTTCGACAATATTGGAATTCAATGAAATGGGACAACACCAATTCAGGTTAAACCATTAATGTAAACCATTGGTTGTGTTTTGGATAAATATGGAGGAACTAGCTTAGCTCTTGGCGAGCTATTCACTGCCTCGAGTAACATGGTCATTCAAAGGATACCAAAATGGCACCAACGGTTTTCCCATAAAAGACAGAACATTCGTATACAGCGATATACGACATATTTCAATATATTTTATAGCATTTCGGAAAATAAAAGAAAAAATAAAGAAAACAGTATTTGTAACGTCATCACCAACTAGCAAATATGCTTTTAGTTTCAAATGTGCATGGATTGACACATAATAATTAAAAATAAATAATTAAAAAATTGTTATAGACTCTTACTTACCATGTACTACACGGTAATAAATAAATACGAGCTGTTATTAGGAAGACATTAGACAAGAACATACAGGACTTAGTCCTGCACAAACAGATGGCACTAGTATTAGAACATTGTACATTGTACTTTGTACTCCAACAGGACGTCATGACTGACTTCAAACATGTAATATATACTATTAAACAACTATAGACGATATATACTTATATATGACTTTTAACATACAAAGTATAGATCTATCATAATACGACTTCAAAACATATGTCATACTATTATGCGATTACAGGCGATAACGGCGACACGTCAAAACGGCGAAACAATATTTGCTAAAACGGCGAAAGATTGGCTGACATGGAGACAACGAATTGGTCAAAACGTCGAATCCAATTGGCTAAATCGGAGAATAATTTGAAACAGCGACAGTTGATTTGTCCAATTGAATTCGCCGTTTTCTCTAATTCAATTCGTCGTTTTGTCCAATCCATTTCGCTGATTCGTCCAATTGTCGCCGTTTTCGCCATTCGCCGTTTTGACGTGTCGCCGTTTTAGCCAGTACCCCTATTATGCAACTTCAAACATGCATATATTCTGTTGAACGTTCTCAAACATAAAATATATGACATACCTGACTTCAAACATTAAATATACATTATTATTATTATTAGTAGTATTATTATATTTAAACTCAGAGGGACTATAAAATTGCAGGACTTCAAACATACTAGCATATTACTTCGAACATAAACTACTAATATATACTGCTATATGATACGAGTACAGTTTACATAAGCATTCGATGTAAAAGTATACATTTGTTTGATAAATTGTTACATTCAATAGCTAACAGTAAGTCAAGCCATTGTTAAATATTTGCGGCCATCATGATTTGACGTAATATTTATACCGTTTCTATTGGTCCGATTTCGACCAACTTTTGATTATATTCTTCTCTAGAACTTATTCTATAGAAATGAAAACTCCCAAGTTTTGTATTTTCATTTGGGTTTTTTTATGTAGAATATTGGCTCGACTACAAGTAATTACTTTACAAGTCTGTATAATTATGGCTGAAGTAATATGAAAATTATATGAAAAATAAAACTTACAGTTCTTTTCATTACATGAGATGGCTCTTCCGAAACTTCATCTTCTGTAATATACCCTGAAACGCAATGACGAGGTGTTAATATCTGGATAATACAACACTGTTGACGTCGCCATTCAGTAACCTCAGTTCCATGATTACTACTGTTAGAATTAGAGTCATGGGTATCGTTTCTCCCCTAACAGACCATAGCGCTCTCGTTAGTTTCCGATCACTACGAGAGTGGTTGTGGACTCGTAGTAGATACGAGAGCTTTGAGAAACGATACCCAGTACAATATGGGAAATCAATGAAATGGGACAATACCAATTCAGGTTAAACCATTAATGCAAGACATTGGTTGTGTTTTGGATAAATATGGAGGAACTATGTAACATATACTATTAAACAACTATAGACGATATATACGTATATGACTTTTAACATAGAAAGTATAGATCTAGCATGTATGTGTGTGTGTGTGTGTGTGTGTGTGTGTGTGTGTGTGTGTGTGTGTGTGTGTGTGTGTGTGTGTGTGTGTGTGTGTGAATGAATAGTCCTAAATACGTATACTTTTATTATATTTGTTCTTCACGAGGAACTAAAGTATATATTCTTTCAGCTGCCGATCTCTTAATTATCCCCGTGACCTGCCTTCAACCAGCGTCATCATCTGTTTCCATAACGAGGCTCGGTCCGTCCTTATGAGGACAGTGGCCAGTGTGCTGGACAAGACTCCCGCAAGTCTCCTACACGAGATCATACTGATGGACGACTTCTCAGATAATGGTAAGAACTATTCATCAATAGCTTCTTAATCTTGGCTGCTTGTACATGTTGTACATAATTCAATATCGGATCGTCACAATATATTTGCAATAGCCTTATTTAATTTAATTAAAATTTTATATTTTATCTCGCGGGATAAAACATAGGAAAATATGAAAGCATATGAAAACATCGAGTTACTCCCTCTTGGTTCATGACCCTGAGAACAATATCTGAACATTCTCGCGTGATTAGTTATTTGAGCAAAACGGAAATGACGTAAACGGAAATGACGCGAGGATGATTCCACTATGCATAAAGAGATTAACTAACAGCCGCATATAACAGCAGCTCATCCTGTCTTTTGCCCACAGCGTCCCTGGGAACTCAGGTGAAGGACATGTTCTCTCGGACCCACCTGATTCGTCTTGTCAGGTCGTCCTCTAGGGTGGGGCTGATAGGAGCCAGACTCATCGGGGCGTCCACGGCGACATCCCCCGTCCTCACCTTCCTAGACTCCCACGTAGAGTGTCTCAGAGGTATAGTACAGAGTACTAGAGACATGTTGAGAAATCAGTCCCAGAGGCACAATCAATACAGAATAGAATAGAGAGTTTTGTCGAGTATCTCAGAGACAAAGTAATTATAGAGACTAGAGTCATGTCGAGCGTCTCAGAGACACAGTAATTATAGAGTATAGAGTCATGTCGAGTGTCTCAGAGACAAAGTAATTATAGAGACTAGAGTCATGTCGAGCGTCTCAGAGACACAGTAATTATAGAGTATAGTCATGTCGAGTGTCTCAGAGACACAGTAATTATAGAGTATAGAGACATGTCGAGTGCCTCAGAGACACAGTAATTATAGAGACTAGAGTCATGTCGAGCGTCTCAGAGACACAGTAATTATAGAGTATAGAGTCATATCGAGTGTCTCAGAGACACAGTAGTTATAGAGTATAGAGACATATCGAGTGTCTCAGAGACACAGTAATTATAGAGACTAGAAACATGTCGAGTCTCTCAGAGACACAGTAATTATAGAGACTAGAGACATGTCGAGTAGAGAATGTCTGTCAGGTACAGTACAGAGTAGAGAGATGTCGAGTAGAGACATGATCGTTTATTAGAGGCATCGAATATGTCGAGTAAAGAGTAATTCGCAGAGGTACAGTACAGAGTATAGAGACATGTCGAGTACAGGATCTAATTAAGGATATACAGTAGATATGTCGAGTATTTACAGTACATCTGGAAGCATATACAGGTACGGTACCTACAGCAGGGCTACGTATGGTATATACTAGTATGTGTAGTACTCATGAGTATGTGGCATTTCAACTAGCTCACTGTAAATAAAACCTACATGTATATTTAAAAGGAAAAAAGGAGCATAAATTATGAAAGAAATTATCATAGTAGCGTTCTGGGACATTGTTTTGGAGCATAACCGGCAACCCACTAGGATATTTAGCTTTCTATGTTTCCATTAACTTGGAACCAAGACATCTCGAATGTAAGTCGTATTCCTTCTGCAGTCATGACACTCAAACACATCCGTCTCCCTATTCACTGAATTGTACTGTGCCCTTGAATATCACTAACGTTCATGCGTTGATTCTCCTTCACGCGCAGGCTGGATTGAACCCATGCTAAACAGAATCAAGCAGCACGGCCAGGCCGTGGTATTTCCGGTTGTCAACAGTATCAGCAAAGACGACTTCCGTATAACCCCTGTTGAGATTGAACAGCACGGCATCTTCAACTGGATAGACCTGACGTACCAACCCAGACCGGTCCCGGCGGAGATCCTGGCCAAGAGGAAATCACCAAATGACCCAATAGCGTAAGTATCATCGACCAAGTTAGTT
This sequence comes from Lepetodrilus schrolli, assembly GCA_032361225.1. Lineage (NCBI taxonomy): Eukaryota > Metazoa > Mollusca > Gastropoda > Lepetellida > Lepetodrilidae > Lepetodrilus > Lepetodrilus schrolli. The sequence continues at coordinate 12,541 of JAUTBT010024989.1, forward strand.
CATATATACAAATAAAATAATGACTTGCTTAAGTTCCTATGGTCGGTGAGTCAATACAATTAGTCTCAGGCATTGGCCCAATACCGTCGGTCAGAGTGTCAGTCAGTCAAAGCAAAAATGAAATCAAAGACTCTTTTACGGATCCATCCAGGATCCTATTGTAGGAGACCTATGCATCGGGTGTCCTGTAGGTTTTCTGTGAGGTTTTCATCCAACTATGTCGATGAGGCGACGGAAAACCTCCAGGACACAGATGTACAGATGTCCTACTGGGATCCTGGAAGGGTCCTTAAAAGGGTCTTCGATATGTTTCTTGTGATTGACACACTACCACAGGCATTGGCCCAATATCGTAGGTCTCAACTATTGACCCAACACAATAAGTCGCAGCCATTGGCCCAAAACAGTAAGGACTAATCATTGACATAACACAGGAAGTCGCAGTCATAACTACAACAAAGTAAGTCGCAGTCACTGGCACAACACAGTAAGACCTAGTCATTGGTCCCGTATCGTAGATCACATTCATTGAGCTAATACTTCAAATCTGAGTAGCGACGAAAAACGTTAGTTTCAATCAGTGAGGCAAATATAGTTAGTCTATGTCTTAAAGTGACCAATCATAGCACAGTTCCAGTTTGTGTTCATTAGAAGGGGACATAATTCATTATTTCCATTGACATTGTAGGTCGCCAACGATGCCAGGGGGTATTTTTAGCATCGGCCGGAAGTACTTCGACCTTCTGGGAAAATATGATCCGGGACTCCATATATGGGGTTCCGAAAACATCGAGCTTTCATTCAAGGTGAGCTGAATATTAAGTTGAATCTTTTCCTATAAGCCTGCTATACATATAAGATTACATCATGAGGCTTGGATTTACATCCAGGCGTGGATGTATACATATACGGACTTTTATTTTCTCCTCTCCAGACATGGATGTGCAATGGCACCGTGGATCTCCTACCCTGTTCTCACGTGGCTCACGTTTTCCGCGACATCAACCCCAACCTGAACGACAAAAACATGGACATCGTAGTCAACAACATAATGCGGGTGGCCTTCGTGTGGATGGACGAATACAAATATCTTATTTTTAATAACAGAATTAACATGAATGAAAAGGTAATTAATTAATGCTGTAAAGGAAATGCACATGCCAAATGCATGCCGGTACCTCACTACATACTACAGGAAGCCTTTGTTGGAGTCCTGCCGATAGTAGTAGAGCACGAGTAAATGCATGAACCACAATTTGAAAATCGTAAAAGTGTGATATATACTCAACAAAATTAAATAAGGGCCAGTAGCTTTTTTTGGACAGTTAAATTTAGCTGTATATTCTTTTAACAACGAAGTATTTGTAAATATCTACAAGCTCCAGGTACTCTTCAAGAACTTGCAGACAGACGTGAGGAATCGTGGCACTAGATTCCTTAAGCCAAGTTCCAAAATATGACAGAAAGTCTCCACACAAAATATCTGTTGGCGCTTTACTTTGTTGAGTATATTAGAAGAATGTTTTATTATTTATAATGTGTGCATATCGTCAACGACCTGCTCTGAATACCAATATTCTTCAAATTCACGTCAAAATCACACAATTTCTTTAACTTGAATATCTTGTTGGGATATGAATATATTTACAGTATTTCATCAGTATTAATTCTCACAGCCACGTTTTGGAGACCTCTCCAAAAGGGTGAAACTTAGGAAAAGCTTACACTGCAAGGACTTCTCCTGGTATATGAAGAACGTGATGTACAACTTCTACAGCCCAATAAAGGCAAAGGCCATCCAACGGGTAGGTTTGCAACTAGGACAGTCTTTGAATGACTAGGGTGGTGTTACATTTGTTATCCAGAAGTCCTGGCCCCAGTTTCACGACGGCCTCCTAACTTTTTAGGAGCTCCTAAAGCAGTCTTAAAGGATAACACCTCGTAACAAGTGTTTCACGACGACGTCAGAAGTCTTATCCCTTCTTAAATCGACATCTAACTTACGAGGTGATAAACTGGGTCCTAAAGTTAGGAGCTCCTAAATTTAGGATGTCGTTGTGAAACGGGTACCTGGATTGTACTGGAGAGTGAATGGAACGAACTTTGTCAAAAATGCTCCCTATGCACGTACTAATACACCTATTCATATATGCAACGCCCTACACCACTGTATATAGCTATATCAAGAGATGCAGTAATTCATATATATTTTTATTTTGGCTAAGCAGCGCAAAATATCTCGGTAAATACTGTATGGAATGAAAAAATAAAAATAAAAATAACAATAAATTTCTTATTTTGCCAAACAGGGGTATCAAATTAATGCATTTCATGCCAAACTTTATGACGTCACTCTACCCTGCGCCCCACCTCTAAAACTGGTAGATTCGGGAGATCCTGAGCAGATTACACTCTAACATTATTATTACTGTTGTTGTAATTGTTAATGTGCTATTATTAATATTTTGTTGTTGATGTTATTATTATTATTATTTATTATTATTATTATTATTATTATTATTACTATCATTATTATTATTATTACACAATGTCCTTTTAGATCGTCAGTGCTGTGGACTCCGACTATTGTGTCCTGCATTCTATACACAAGCACGAGATGTGGGGCGGGAATTGCAATACGTATCTAGCGGCGCAGGTATGTCAATAGTAATTAGTAGGAAATGAATGCTATTGATCACCCAATACCGCCTCCGAGAGGAGATATTAGTCCAAGAGCTCACAGGTTTTTTTATAATGTTTTCTTTGCCAAAACGTCGGTTGGTAACCTTGGAAAGGTCTGTATCTCTAGTTTAGGTAAATGCATTTCTTACAAAAATCGGATGGTGCATTACTTCATAATCGATCCCCGAAGTTGAGTACCCAAACGTTCATTATTTGATGACGAACATATATTCAATCACTAGGGGATATCCACACGCTACAACACCACTTATGATATATCAAATGAAAACTAACTCAATCCTGCATCAATGCTTAATGATCTAATTTGGCGGAGAAATGGTATATTAAAGGTATACTATACAGAATCGTTTCGGTGCCTAAACATATACTAAATGTTTGACAAAATTGTTTCTCTCACAGCGATATATTTCATGAAAGATTTTTAGAACAGTACCGAATTATGTTCTACATGGTGTCACCTATACATTAAGGTCAATATGTTGTTCATATCGTTATTAGAGTTATGCTACTTTGAACATGGCGAGGGTTAATCTAAAAAAAATCAACAACAAACTATGTCATGAATAGTCCTAAACCTGTCCTGAGTTATATTCTGCAAAGTTCCTCCTATCTGTTAACACCAAATGTTTGCTCATATCATTATTAGTCGCTGAGTTATGGTACTTTGAAGATGGTGGTGGGTCATCTAACAAATACCAATTTGATGATAATTCTGCGTAAAGTAAGTTCTAAAAGATTTCTTTCAGAACTATTTTCATTAGAGCATAACAAATTGTATCATTATATAATAGTCATCTATATGGCATAGTTATAGACCAATATCTACTTAATAACGATCTGTTAACAGTAGCAATTACGTATTTAACAACCACCAAAGTGTCAACATAGCATTTTCTAACCTAATTAAATTACCTACTACTAATTGTCTAACAACTTATACTATCACAAATTACATATCTTAATTATATTCTACACAGTGCCATCTATCTGTTACTTAATTTTGTGTATACATTTGTGTATACATGTATATTATCGAGGAGTGGTAGATTAAAGTATACGTTTATCTTGTTTACTAATCCTAATGTATGTTTGAATAAAAGGTGTTTATATCATACCATTTTGTTGATGGATGAAAAATGGTCTAATCCATTGTCAAAGGGTTGTGGAAACGAAAGACTATAGTAATGTCGTAGAATAGTCTACAACTATGCTTAATTACCACGTCACCTTATACTACATTTTGTTGTAATTGAAATTAAATGAAATAGAATTGAGGAAATGACAATGATTTGCAAACTATAATTGTATAATTGAATGTAATCAAAGTACGATGAAGGCGAAGGTGGATTACAATCGAAATGGCATGTAAAGAAAATATGATCACAGCTAAAAACGTTAGGTGTCCTGTTACTGCTTATATATTGCTTTGTTCACGGAAGTATAACAAAAAATATATTCTACATTACTACATCTACTACTACTACTACTACTACTACTACTACTACTACTACTACTACTACTACTACTACTACAAAAATGCCTACTACAAAAACTACTACATAGTCATATTATTAGTATTAGTATTAGTAGTATTAGTATTAGTAGTAGTAGTAGTAGTAGTAGATGTAGTAATGTAGAATATACTTGTCGTTATACTTCCGTAAACAAAGAAATAAAATTCATATCATAAATGAATTCTTAAGTAAACATTTACACACCATAGCCAACATGAACACAAATGGAACGCCTAACAGTATTAATAAGTCAATACTAATTTCAAGCATTTCATATACACACGTGACGCTAAATACATTTGTTCAGCCGGTGCTTCTTCATTTCTAGCGCCTGTGGTATCTGGACAACGGTCAACTGAGGGCCGGTATGTTGAAATTCGACTCCCCTTGGATGTGTTTAAGTGTGGACAAGGATGCATTGCAGATGGTTCCGTGTGACAGTCCTCAAGCGACGGCGAAACAACAGTGGGCATACACAAAGGTAGAGAGCTATTGAATAATTTGAATACTTACTAGGCAGGCGTATTATATTGGATTAACGCTGTGCGTGCGTCTGTGTTTCGTTTTGGTTAAAAAGAAAATCCGCATTCTCAACACAACATAATCGTATTAATTAATGAAATATGCTTTCTGGTAATATCCTTGTAAAACGTAGTTAAAAATAAACAGTTACTGTATGCGCAATTCTTGAACAGTATATACAAATTCCTATTTTAAAATATGTTTTGTTTTGAGTTCATGTTGTTTATGTCTACATATACATGTACATTGCTATCAATGATGAATTTCCCTATTAATGACGGGTGTATTCCACCGACCAATAACACGGCAAACGCTTTTGTTTTTACATTTCTTAAATATATCCTTACTAAAAACGGATATCACCCCTAAATTATTTGCTATTATTGTTTTACTACTTCATACACATTTTTCGTTCACAGGAGAAAAACATACGCAGCGTCTTTGCGAATAAATGCATTCAGATGGTCGCCAAAAAGGATCTAATATTTACCGACTGCTCGTCTGACCCCTCCCAGACCTGGATATTGAAGGAACCAGCATACACATTAGACATGCCTATAATATAATACATGTATCGCGACCGGTTTAGTAGTAGTACTGTTTATCACCCAATACTATGCCTGTGCAGTAGATATCGCTTTTCAGATATCAGCGATATCTACAGGCGATATCTACTGCTATAGATATCGTTTGACAAAATTAGTGGTTTATTTGATTGCCGTACAATTGTGATGTCATTGCTGTAGATATCACTTGCACCAATTATTTGATTGTTCTACCATTGTGATGTCATCGCTACCATTGTGATGTCATCGCTACCATTGTGATGTCATATCATTGCTATGAGGCCACAATGCAAATGCACAGCTGCGTAAACATTGACTTCACAGCTACATCTTTATGATGTGTCATTTTTCTTCTTAAATAACTGTAAAATTATATTGGGTGATACATAGAATCTCACCCTCGTGTCTTGGAATATCAACTATATCAACACGAGTGACAATTATTAAATCCGAGGCTTTACCGACGAGTGTTGACACTTGGGTGAGATTCTCTATATATTCGAATTAGCATTGTACAGCATTTACCACATGCTGCCTAATAGCGTTCTCATGATAATAACAATTCATCGTATTCTTATTCTCCTAGTACGATGTGCTTTATTGAATGAATGGTTTTGATGCTAATATATACATGTAGATTGGTCTTCGAGACCAATTAATTATGGTCTATATTAGTAGTCAATTAGGCTTTGGCGACTTGTATATTTACCGTAACCAATACATTATACGTGTCTTTGCTATGCAACATTCATGAAAAGTATCAAATACCTAAACTTAATTTTGCCTGCATGTATGGCATGCCATGTGTATATACGTGTATATTATCGAGGAGTGGTAGATTAAAGTATACTTTTATCTTGTTTACTAATCCTAATGTATGATCTGTTTGAATAAAATGTGTTTATATCATACCATTTTGTTGATGAATGAAAAATGGTCTAATCAATTGTCAAAGGGTTGTGGAAACGTAAGACTAAAGTAATGCCAGAGAATAGTCTACAACTATGCTTAATTACCACGTCACCTTATACTACATTTGGTTGTAATTGAAATTAAATGAAAGATAATTAAGGAAAGGACAATGATTTGCAAACTATAATTTTATAATGGAATGTAATAAAAATGCGATGAAGGCGAAACTAAGTACAGAAGACAAGGTGGATTACAATCGAAATGGCATGTAAACAAAATATAATTATAGCGAAAAACGTTAGGTGTCCTGTTACTGTAAGGCGTCCGGAACAGGACACCTAACGTGGATGCTCAAAAGTAAACCAGGACACCCGAGGTGAAAGTGTCCTGCAGGATCCTGTTAGGAATTTGGTAGAATCCTGGAACAGGACAGCTAACTATATTTGTTTTTGCTGTGAATGGATATATGATTTTGGATATCAATTTCACTGCAGATCGATCTCAATCTAAAGTAGATTGAATTATGTTTCATCTATTGACATTTATATACACACATGTGTTGTTTTTATTCAAAACATCAGCTCATACCTACCTACATAATACCTTTGATTTATGAACCTCTTTCCGTTCAACTACCACCCGCGGGGTTTTAATTCACCAGACGGGACGGGATATATATTTGAGAGATTTACGCATACCATTTTTTTTTTATCATGATCATGTGCATCAATATGGAAATGCTGCATCCACTATCTATTGTATTACAGTGTGGAACTGTTATATAGAAAACGTGGTTCAAGAGCAATCATACTTTAAAAGGAAAGGACAGATTGATTGTGCGTCAACATTTAACTGTTTCAATGGGTCCAAATTGAACGATGAATTCACAAACGCGGAAACAAGATTGATTAAATCTGATGATTAGTGGTATATTTAAGGTCTACCTGGCGCGTTAAACACACCTGATATATATATGATCGTGACAAGAAGCCGGACATTTCCTTCAGGACGTTACAGGTGGATTAACGAGTGAATTAGCTATTAGCTATTGCCGAGTAATAACGTTGCTTCGACCTATGCTGGTGGGATAGGTTTAATATGCATTTGGAGGTATGTTTAATTATTACATTATTCACTATGCAATTAATATGCCACTGTTTGTCTACAGCTGTATACTAGTATGTAATAATAAACTTATAGTGTGGGTAGACATTTTAAGATATTTTGCATGCAGAGAAAAAGTGTGTGTGTCTGTGTGTGTGTGTGTGTGTGTGTGTGTGTGTGTGTGTGTGTGTGTGTGTGTGTGTGTGTGAGAGAGAGAGAGAGAG
>JAUTBT010025000.1:0-20084 GCA_032361225.1 Lepetodrilus schrolli
GCAACATTCAGCGCTACGGATGTTGCGGGTTTCCTCCTGCCCTGACAAGTCGTGATATAAGTGAAAGAATCTTGAAATCTCGAAACCCCAATAAAATAATAAATAAAAACAAAACAATTACGTAAAGACAATAAATATATTTTATGTATGTTTACGTGTTCCTCTCAAGTGTTCAGTGAGTTCTTGTATTGCTTCGTGGTGTTCATTGAATGGTTAATAGTAATTCTGTTAAAACTATGAGCCGATGCCATGGAAGATCTGCGAGGTACAAGACATGTCGGTCGGTCCTCGTCTGAAGTATTCTTTATATGTCGCCATACTACGGTCTATAGCACCCACTTTCTAGTCTGCAGGCATGGTGTTTGTAGTCTGTTAGAAAAACATTTGTGAAGTTAATTGTGGATTTACTATGTGGAAATAATGTGCCAATTCATATGCAATTTTGTCACACATGGGTGAAAGATTCCCACCGACTTGAAATAATAATTCACTCACTCATATTCATTTAGTTAATGTTTATTATTTTAAATCACACTTTGATGAAATTTATATGTAAAGTAAATTCAATTTGGCATACATATCTTCGTATTTGTACCAGCAAATACCCGTTAAAAAATCCAATTGATGTTGCACTGTAGATTTGAATACCGTCCAATTCCAATAGTTTGATTAGCATTTACATGTGCTTGGGTGTGAGGTTTTCATGGTTGATAAAAAAAAAAATAGAACACAAAACTTTCTTCATTTACAGTAAGTGGTTGACAGATTTGACACGGTCATGTTTAATTACCTACAGTACTTGCTGAAGGGACTACGTGGAATAATGGCCTATGTCATTATACATTGTCGTGTACACACATCACCACGGGACAACGGCATTGGGGGTGTCGCTCATATTGGTCGGACCATGAATAAACATATACAGTGAAATAAACATTGTGCACCATTGAATGTAACTTCCACCTTAAGGTTACAAAAGCTCGTACTCTGAGCGTTCTATGTGGACAGTCGCAGTTCTTCGTTAACACGGGGTCCAGTCCTATTGTTCAAAGACGATGAAGTAAAAATTGTTCCGACACAACCTAATCCTTTGTTCAGGTCGGATCTAGCCCTATTATTCAGTTATATCAGATACTGTCCTATTGTTCAGACGAGATGAAGGAAAAATTGTTCCGACACAACCTAATGCTTTGTTCAGATCATATCCAGCCCTACTATTCAGTTAGATCAGATACCTTCCTATTTTTTTAGATAGGGCCTAGTGAAATGTTGAGACGCAACTCGGTCCTATGTTGAGACAGATGAGGCGGTCATGTCTGTTTAAACAGATCAGACAGAAGCCAGTCCTGCGATCAGACAGAAGCCAGTCCTGCGATCAGACAAACCAGACACAACCCAGTGTGTGATCAGATAAAAGCCAGTCTTGTGACCAAACAGAAGCCAGTTCTGTATTCAGACCAGACAGAACCCAGTCCTGTGTTCAGATAGAAGCCAGTCCTGTGATCAAACAGACCATACAGAAGCCAGTCCCGTTATCAGACGGACCAGACACAACCCAGTCCTGTGATCAGACAAAAGCCAGTACTGTGTTCAGACAGACCAGACAGAAGCCAGTCCTGCAATCAGACAGAAGCCAGTCCTGTTATCAGACACAAGCCAGTCCCGAGATCAATCGGAAGCCAGTTCTGTGTTCAGTCACACTGGAGATACTCTGCCGCCTTGCCCCGCATCCCTTCCTCCAGCAGCACCAGACGTCTCAGCAGCCGTAGTTTCTCTTGTTCCACGTTTAGCCGCTTCTTCTCCACTGCCAAACGCTTTCTCTCAATCTTCAGCCGCTGCTGGTCAATACTGTCGGAAATAGGATGTACAGGCGACGCTACTCTCACACTGTCGCCACCATTGACTGCTGTTCTCTGTAAAGGGAAATATTCCAAAAATTCAGGGTTAATCTTTAAATTAGGACTTCACTAAGTTCGTATTTGTGTGATAATGTACTCAAACTCTGCATTATTGTTGTTGGAGGCCATTAGGCCGACAATTTGCTTCACGTGCAAAAAATAATGTAGAGTTTGAGTACATTATCACACTTTAAACAAATTGATTGTAAACCTTGTTTCTGTGCACGTGCAAAACTATTGGAGGTATTCCTGTACATTATTAGAACTAGTGGAGGAGGTATTCCTGTACATTATTAGAACTAGTGGAGGGTTACTGACAGTAATATGTGTCGTCACTGCAAACAAATGGCGAGTAAATTTGTTTTAAAATATAATATATCAAAAGGCTCAAATTAGGGACTAATTTGTGAGCCATGGCAAACTAATTTTGAATTTGGCGACCAGTATCTGGATCTGAAGGAACCAAATGGCTCCTTGGAAAATTTTGTAACTTTGAGGCCCTTTGATAACTGAAAGGCATACAATGACCATTTTGAATTAGCGAGGTATGAAAATGAATTAGTTCATGACATTTCCCTAGAATAACTTAATTTTAATCCAAATTATGCGAGTGATAATGGAGCCGATCATCACCCATTTGAAGCAATACTCATTTCACAGATTGTTGTATTGTAAGCAGACATTGTTGAAACTGACCAATTCCACCGTTGCCCCTGGTGGGAACACCTTAAATTCCACCTTGCCGCCGGTTGTGGAAGCTCCGCCCATGGCCTTCTTCTTCAGCTTGTAGTCATAGTTGTGATCCATGGCAGCGTAGCTGGCCAACTTTTTACCTTCTGCTATTTCTTCTGCTATTTCCAACACCTTCCAATCCATCGACGTCAGAATGTTCGGCGTCGATACAATCCTGTCCCTGATTCGGTCGGTGGATATCGACAGACTTTTCTCCGATGGGACATCGACATGGCTTATTTTCTCTTTCTTGATGCTTTCGAGTTCTTCTGGTCCAACATCTGTTGTCACATTCAAGGTACCGTTGGATTTTGTGACAGTATCGCAAATAGCAGGGGATAAAATGGACAACATTTTATCGCCAGATTTACTGTCAACTATTACAAATTGTTTTTCTTCCACGATGGATTTTTTTTTATAACCATGTTTCATCTTGGCCATAAGATTCTCCTGCAAGACTTGTTTCTTCCTGGCATTGCACTGAAGGTCGTACCATTTCTTCTTGACCTCGTCCACACTACGAGGAACACCCTTTCTTATCTGGTTGATTTTGTCCGTGATCTCCATCCAGATTTCCTTCTTCTTCGATTTCGCCTCGCAGGATATGGTTTTCAACAGCAGGTTCTTCCTGTGTGCTTTCATCAGGGCCAGAAGAAGGGTGGTTTCCCCACTGGAAAATTTACCTTTCTTTTTACGGAAAACAAAATGTTCTTTTTCCCCAGTCTGCAATAGGATGAAAGTAGAATTATTATTATTATTATTATTATTTTTATTATTACCTGGATGTGAAAATGGGTAATTTGGATTGTGTCGCATACTGACAATTGTTCTGAAAAGTTGACATGTTATTGAAACATATTTTGAATAAAGTTACAAAACCTGATATCACTTGATCTGCATAAGGTAGGCACCCATATCAATGTGTTATGTTAAATCAAGCCAATGAGCCATAGTACAAATTAACTATGGATGCTGCAGAACAAGCACTGCATTGCTTTTGGGAATGCTCCATTTCAACAATGGAGAAGATGTCAAGTCTCCATACCTCTTCTCCATCGTGGTCCTCCTCGATCTCCTCGTTGAGGTCGTCGGGGTAATCGAGACTGTTCTCGGAGGATGTAGGGGGGTGACTGCCCATGGAAGAGAAGACCCGCTCGTCGATGGTGGACACGTTCTCTATGACCAGCGGAGAGTCCTCCGAGAGGAACGACCTGTTTGTCATGCTTGTGTCCCCAGCAATGTCCTGGTCCTCCCCAATGTCCTGGTCCATCTCAATTATCCTGCTGTCCTGTGTCTCCATGACGATGTCTTGAGGGTGGTCCACGTCGACATGGTTACTCGAATTGCTACGCTCTGAAGACTATATGGTAAACCAATTGTTAATCAATGGAGTATTTACAGTACAACTAAACCAAGTGAAACACAGTTTGGTAGGTTTTAATCAATGTATTACAGATAGGTATACTAGTACTCATCAAAATTAATTAAGGGCCAGTAAATTTAGTCTTGGATTATTTTAACACAAAAGAATTTCCAAACGTCTACAGGTTCCAAGTGCTCTTCAATTGGAAGAAGAATGACTCAATCCAAGTTCCGAAAATTGGTAGAAAGCTTCCCCACAAGATATCTTCTGGCCTGTAATTTATTTTGTTCAGGATATTTGGTATGCAATCATGTCTTTCAAATGTTTTTGACAAGTATTCTCATATATATTTTTTTCAATTTGTATTTAGTTTGAGTTTGAGATTCATTCAAGGTAATTAATACTGCATTACAAATTTACCACACTGAAACATGATGTTGTTGAAAAGGAAAGTATCGCAAACAATTACCTCTGACCGAGTAGTAACATATCACTCAACCCAGTCCCATGACTAGTCAAGCTAACAATCCAGGAGGGGTGGGTGGTAGCGCAGTGGTAGAACATTGGACTTCGGAGCCAAAGGTACCAGGTTCAAATGCCAGCCCGGGAGCAGGCCCATCAATGTTCGCGAAAGTTATCTTTCTGACACGATATTGATAGGATGTGCTGTCTATAGCGTGGCAATTCAGTTAACATCCTTGGTCCTGTCAGTACCAGCCGGTGCTTGCAAGTTTACTGCAACATTCAGCGCTACAGATGTTGCGGGTTTCCTCCTGCCCTAAACTGACAAGCCATGATATAAGTGAAAGAATCTTGACAGCGACTCTAAACCCCAATTAAAAAAATAAAATAAAATAAATATCGAGGGCTGTTGTCATGCTCCATAAAAATCATCATAGCGCTACAAGACTTGCCACTCCCCTGTAGTTGTGATTGTCATAGTGATACGATCCCTCTGTGGAACATGAACCTAGTGCATGAACTACAAATGTCATGCATACCATGTCCTTGTTCTCATTGTAACATAATTCTACCATCATTCGTCCAACAGAGTGCTCTATTTGTCTAGAAAGCATCATAGTATGAACATCGACACTGAATGACCAAGGTCATACAGTGGCACTAACAAGAGTATTCTGAATATTCAATACACCATTACTGAAAAAAAGATATTAACAATAATAAAATAAGCAAAAATAAACTTGGATTATAATTTGAATGGAGACAAACAAAATATATTACCGGACACCCAACTAGGAAAAAAAAAATTAAAATAAATTTTGATGCTATTCTGGACATAATCTGACCACATTACTTACACAAAGTCTAAATGCCATGAACATGACATCTCAACAAACACATCATCATGCACTGCAGTTTAATCTTCATCCTGCTGGAAATGTCATTAATAGCATTTATTAGGATTAATGTGGCATTAATATAATTGACATACATGTCCAGGCTGACACAGGCTGATAGTTTTGTCAGTGTCTGAACAGTTGGACAGATTTGTTGTTACTGTTAGTGTGCCTTTAATGGCAAATATATAATAAATATTTCCTACCACTAGTACTACCAGAGTACTTAAAGCAGCTATCCAATCTAATCAATCAACCAACACGATAGCTGTCTAGAGTTCCTACAATGAATGTGTGCAAGATGTAAATACAAATATATAAACCTTGTAAAAAAACACAAATGATTGGTGATGTATTTTAGAAATTTAAATAACGATAGGGACTGTAAGTTGACATGAATTAGCCCATGATTCATTTACCATTTGCTGACATAAACTGGTCAAACATCTAAATGCGACATCACAGAAAAATCCTGATGCAGACGTCATTCATAGTAACTGCCACAATCGTCACTAGCAACCGTGCAATAATGTTCACGATATATGGTCTACAGACATGTTTGTGGTTTAATGTTTATTGGAATATTTATAGTCAGAGCCTATTGTTCCATTTTCAAACCATGCCGTGTTCATTTTCATTAAACATAACTTTGATTAGCAATTATTTAATGCCAAATCTCCAATTAGGTGTCACTGGAAGCCTACCACTGGTAATAACCCAGACGAGACTTACAGTCCCTACTACTGTACTATGAATCCCAAAAATCAAAATGGAGGACAAACATGAAACTGCATGGAATATTGCAACATATCTGCTCATGTAGTCGAGAGCTGAAAAATTAATAGGAATAATATTTATGTAAATGAAAACACATCATACAGAAGGTTATGCGTCTTTAATATTAATTAAGAAACCAGGCCACGAGATTATGAAATATTTCGAATAGGATTTCAATGCTCAACAGGAGTGTTGTTCACAAACCTCCAAAAAACATTTGAGCTCCAGTGCGATATCGTGCTCAAAAGGTTTCGTAATCTTGGTGCCAGAGTGTGTGAAATCATGTTTTTGAGGACAAATGTTTTGGTTGGATTTATGACAGCAAATTCATGGTATATTTTTCGCAATTTATGATGTGTCAAAAGTACAGCTACAACTATATGCCTTGTTGAAAGAAAATGGCATGCATATTGTATTGAAGAAGGATCCTCAGTATACATTACAAAAACAGTCAAAAGAGACAAATTTCAATTATTTCCAATTATGTATACATGGGGCAAACTTCAATAATTTTTTTAATTTACAGATTTATGTATACATGATTATGATTTCACAAAGTATTAAAACAACTGATTAGATAGATATATGCACAACAGCCATAGTTCATGCATATCCTAATTATAAAAAATAGCATGTATGTTTGACTATGGCAACGACAAACTAACAAATTTCACTTTCCCTGTATACATCACTATAGAGAGTATTGTCAATATCGCAGTCATGGAGACCATATTTGGCTCCAGCTGGGAATCGAGTCGATGCCTAGTACAAAACTAAGCCAGCTCGTTTCCATGCACACAGTTATTAATACGGTACAGATATACATAACATCCAGACCAAATTGTCCAGCAAATACTGGAAAAGAAGTCAAAAGCTTATGCCCGTACCAGCGGACAATTATACCAATCCAGATAAACCAATCTTCAATAGAAAAAATTAACTGAGTGTATTGGAACCGACACAATTGGAGGTCATCTATTATTTCAATACAAATCTTCAACATTAACACTGACATTCTACAAATAGTAGTACAACATTTATATTTCTGATCTAATATACAAATTCACAGTAATATTTAAAAACCTTAAAAAAACAAACTACCTAATGATAAATTATGTCGTTAAACATCACCTTGACAATTGTTTACAATTGTAATAAGAGCACTAGTAATGTGGGAAATATAGTAGCTGAAGAAATATATGGTACAATAAACTGTACACCTTTTTGTACAAATGGAGAACAAAATTGTCTACATACTGAAATGTGGCTACACACAACCAAATGCAATACTAACATCGTACAATGACCATGGTAGTACCACGAGACACCAGGATGGATGACACTCGGAGACTAAACTTTTGAATAAGTTGTATTGATCAATTTTATGCATACAACTCACAATCTAGTCTCAAGACCAATAATATCACCTGATCAAACGCCATATACAGCACTGCCCACCATGCTTTATCATTACCTGTAGTATACAGACCATAGCGACTTGGCAGTGCTATGAACTGGCAAATATCACCGGCACCCAAATGGTCTTCTCTTTCTCCACAAAAAAAAAGGGACAATGCCTCACGTTGTCGCCACTTGATTCGACAAAAAGTGCCCCCTCATCTCTCTCTACCCCTCGAGAGGTCGGGTTGCTGAGATCTTGACGACCTTCGCCTAAAATTGATGTGCCAAATGACACAGTATCACATACGAGTGACACGCAAATTTTCACCAGAGCCGTGTCAGAACTGCGGCTCACGACACGGGTTCTGCCTTGACAGTTATTGTCTGAACGCCACTCCCAAACCTCACGCGTTTCTTCTTCATCAGGGGTGATGAGTCAAGCGAGGCTGGCCGGAACTGCAGCGATGGTTTGGGAATGATTGTTGCGGGCGCCATGCCTCCATCCACACCTATAGGAACGCTGGCACTGCTATACAGTCTCTTTTTCAGTGGTTCGTCGCATTCAACCCGGGCCTGTCGTTTCAGAGCTGGACTCGCTCCCTTAAAAGACAATTGCTTGTTGTCACCTATGGTTATCAGCTTGTTTTCACCTCCAATAGATATCGTGTTTTGTATTTTCACCATCCCACCCATAATGTCATTGTTGCGAGGAGTCAGGTTATTTACTATTGGAGTCTTCATCAGTTCAATTTTGTCACTTTTCCGTTTTAGGCTGTTGCAGGAGCCAAGTTGAGCGGCAATTTCTGCAACATCCATGTAGTTTTCTGAATAGAAGATTCGGTCGGACAGGTTTTCTTGAACAAAGGTTTTCGTGGATTTCTTGTGAAGAAGTAACTGCATATTCTCACTGACGCCAGACACGAGCAGGGTATCCGGACTCGGAATTGTAACCTTCAGAGGAGAGATGTCCCTTGTAGAACAGTGGGTGTCCGCTATTGACTCAAATTCAATTTGCTTGATGGCAATTCCTTGCATGAAGGCAGACTGTTCCTGTTTCTCTGCTGAGAGTAGTTTGTCATTCTTTCTCTGTAATGGCAAATCCAAACTAGCAGACGTAAATTTCCCGGGTCTGTTCAGTTTGAATTTCTCCTTTATTGATGTCATCTCATGGTCACTGACTCTGGTCTGTTGGGTGTTGACCGATTTTTGTTCGTTGATGTCTTCCAAGATAACATCTTCTTGGTCAACAGGGCTACACAGAACTATCAGCTCTGAAATGGAAAAACAATCCATAAGGACCAAATTACATCCAGCAAATGGCAAAAGTGATTTTGGACCGCATACAACAAGAACTACATATGCCAGGAGCATGATATATACTCAACAAAATTAATTAGCTTTTTTTGACATATAAAGTTAGCTTTATATTATTTTAACAATGAAGAATTCCAAACATCTATAGGCTCCTGGCACCCTTCAAGAACACGCAGATGCATTGAAAGAAGAATGGCACCAGACTTCCGAAATTTGGTAGAAATCTTCTCGCAAAGAATATTTAGTATATTATGGAGATAGGAATACACACCTCCTTGGTGATATTCAACTCTCACTGTCTTCAGCCAATCAGCAAACTTCTTGATATCTTTGACAAGCAGTCCTCGGATTAGTCCTAAGACTTTCATCTTTGCCGATCGTAGCCCTGAAACACAAAATGATATCTTCGATTGAAGGATCGATTGAAGACTAATGATTAATGATCACTAATGTTATGTCTTCAGAATATTGAACTTTATAGAGATGAATTTCTGCCTTTCGCATTTTATTTGTGTCGAATACGGATCAAAACTTACCAACTACACATTCGTTATCGACATCGTCGTCGGGCGATTCCGAATCCAAGGACGATCCGTCACACAGCGGGTTTTCATGAATGTATGCCGTTTCCTTGGCCACCACCAGGGCGGGCGCCTTTACAGGCTGCTGTTCCAAGGTGAGAATTTCCATGCAGATGCTCTCAATATGAGGAATGTATGACGGGCGAATAGAATAGTTTGTGTAGTTCTCCTTGACCCCAGCGGACACAGATATCCTCTGCATTATCTTCCCTAGTGTGGAGTTTCCGAGCGGTGTGTTGTCATACCAAACGTAGTCTGAGTGGGACACATTCCGCTTTGGTCGCTGCCAGAATGCATCCGTCATTGGATGGAGGTGAGTCAGGTACTGTAGAAATGAGGCTACTGGACACCGTGGATCGCCTGTAAACAGAGACGCGTGTCATTATTATTATAATAATAATAATAATATGGCAATAGTCTGATGGTTGATATAATAAAATATTATATATTGAGATATTGGCTCTGCTTTTTATCATTTGTGAAATTACAATGAACAAAATAGCATTGCTTAATAAAAGAAAATATGTAATACATTGCAGATGAAGGCTATTATCCAAATTTCATTGCCATACTGTCACAAATAGCATTGGCATCTGGCTAATATAGCATTATTTAATAAAAATGTGACCAAGCATTTAACAAATAACAAATGACTACAATGATGGAATTTACATTATTTTCCAAATGTCACTGCCATCGTGATCTCCACTAAATGCCAAATTTTATACATAATTGTACACTGTGTAAACATTTTGCATATTTGATGCCATCATATAATTACAAACGGTACAACTACCATGTTTTTATTATTATTGATGTGACCCCTGCAAGAACAATTTTAATGTTTAGGCAAATGATATATCCTGTAGCAACCAATGCAATATACAACACATGCATAATATGATTGGTTGTTCTGGTTGATAAATAAGATTAACGCCTTCAGATATAGATACAATGTTGCACAATACATAAAATGACGACAACATTGCATTATGATCATGAAATATTACACAATATCTCACCTGGCCTTTCTAGCATTTTCTCCCCGAGCCTGGTTCCTGTTTGGTCAATATCTCCATATCCTGCCATTTCCTTGATGTTGAATTTGGGATGATACGTTAACCACACACATCGCCTCCCATCTGATTCACTGGCAACTACAAAATCAGTTTTTGTCATTGCTCTCATGCAGTCTTTCCCTCTGTTGACAATGTACAGGTTAACATCAAAGAAGACTTTGTTTTGTAGAGTTTCGGGATTATCAAACTTCATTGCTTCACTGAAGTATATTTTCCTCAAATCGTCAATCTCGATCCTTAGCCTGTGACACTTCCGCGGTCCCATTCGAACAGCCATCTCGTAACAAGCATTTGCATTTTCAAAACTTTTATCTTTGACGATGTCATACCCGGTCTCTTTGAGGAAATATTTGTGAAGGCCTTGCCGAATGTCTCGCAAACTGGCATTGGCTGTTGCCCTAGTCGGCCCATCGTCTAGCTTTGTTTTCACCTTGCCATAAAAATCTCTAAGAAATTCCGACAACTGATTTGGGGGCATGTGTGTCACACTGTGAATCGAGTGTCCCTTCGTCATGGCGTACAGCACGAGTTGGTGAGTGGCGGACCCTATCAAGCTCTCAGTTTCGCCGTCAAAACTAGTCTCGGAAAAATCTTCAGATGAACGACTGCTAAATGATCCTGAATGCTGCCTATTTTCCATTTTGAAGTCAAACTTACTTGTCGTAGCTTGAGCCATCTTGTTGCTCAGATGATGACGTCACAAGATCTCAACATGGCCGATATTCTGACGTAGGTGCTATTACGAAAACATTGACATCAAACTACGATAGCAAAAAAATACGTTATTACTTGTCAACTCCAAACGGCAGTTTGTTTCATTTTTATATTATAAAAACATTCGTCTTGAACCTGGAGGTCCAACGATCTTGCTGATGTGGTAATAACATCACAAATTCAGTTTCCTAATAATTACCCACTCCCCTCCCACGTACATTGGACTGACCTAACTACGCAAGTGCTTCTATTCGTCACAGTGGTATGAGTCAGCGCGCACCGACTTCCTGGGGAATAAAACTCATAACAGCGCAGCTCCAGCCTAACAAAAGTGTGACGTCATTGCCACGCCACTTGACAACGGCTAGAAATAGTACGAGCGTTTAAAGAGGTAACGTGATCGAAACTAGTGTATGGTGACCCGTCCTTGCCATGAATTAAAATCGTTGCAGAAAATATTTACGTCGCACAAGTAAATATTCAATATAAGGGACACAGAGCTGAACTACACATTACTAAATATCTACGATAGGAAGATTTGAGTATGTCATGATATAAGTACATAGACTAACATTTATCTTATATAAGTATATATAGTAAACTCAGTATTGTGATTATGATAATACTATATACATGATATATATATAATAATAATGTGAATATTAACTCAAGGACATAAATCAACAAAGTAGGGTGTAGGACCATAGAAAATTCTATCAATCATCAATAATACTGTTGTAAAAAAAATTATCCGACTCCCGCAAGATATTTATGAACTTTGTGTAAATATATTTATACATAAATAATAACAATATCTGTCATCTGAATTGACCTTCGAACGAGAACAAATATCATAACTAATTCCTGTGCGTATGCAACCATCTATAAATATATATACCTCGAATTGCCCACCATACAATGCACGTTGATTTATGACGTCACATTGGGGGAAACCGTGATCGGCGCTATATCACTAATCTCGTGCATAAATATTGGAAATACTGGAAGTTTCTGTTTCGTTTCCTGTGCGAGATATTATATTGATGTATACTGTGTAGTGTCGGACCGTAACTACGTTGAACGTCATCCGAAAGTCTCCTACATTTCATTCATGAAGTTGTAGATGTCACGTGGGTGATTATAATATGGTACATAGCTAGCGTATATTGATTTGCTCTGTTGTTTGCCGGGCGATCGGCGTGTTATCATATAATCACAACTTACGAGTACTATATTGCTATCGTATAAATGTGTATGGAGCAAAATCAGTAGTCAGTAGACCAGGTCTTGAAATAGCCTAATTGTAATATATAGGCTACATGTATTTAAATTTGTAGTAGCATCCGACAGCTCAGCGTCATCATAAGACATAACGATGTGGAGTAAAGAAAGTTTAAAGGCAGAATACTGTAGCACGAGTTTGTTTACATATGTCATGGTAAAACGTATTTTCATCTTTAAAGTATATGCATTTAATGTGTCTACAAAAGTATTTTGGACAACTAGCTACATTTTTAGCATATCCCACTGGTTTTCAATATTTTCATATTTTATCAATTTTAAATATTTATAGTTAGCACAAAGTATATACGTCATCGAGCTCCTCAGCAGTGCATGCGAATGAATTGCTGTTCAACTTTTGGTATAAACCAATTTCATTTTTAAATGATAAGAATGAAAAAGCATGAAACTTGGTACATTGTTAGATAATTATATCCTAGGAAGATTCAGGGTGGGAGCCAAGCTGAAATATCCCAATTTTTACTCTGGGCCATAGACTATATAGGAAATTGAGATATTACAGTACATTATTCGGGTTTTACCGAAAATGTAAATTGCAATACAATTTTCGCTATCCTACAGCGGTGAAAAGATATTTGGAAGTACTAAAGCGATTATATGTATGCTAACCCGACACGCACACACGTTATATAACGTTATTACAACTTTATTACAACGTTGTAATAACGTTATGTGTTTGCAGGGAAGTGCATGTACTTTTATTTGCATTTTAACTCCAATTCGGTCCAAAACGACGACTTAATCTGTGATTGTGTGCTTTTAAAAGTAAAAATGTTTAATAATGAAAACGACGCAAATGATGATTTGGATCTCAGTCGGTCACGTCTACGTTTGCTTTTATCATTATGACTGTGGTAGATCTATTTATTACCACAGACAGCCAAATCTAGGCCCGTAACAGGATGTGCTAGTCTGCCTCTTCTTCTTTTTTTCCCCAATGATAATTATTTTAAATTGTTTAAAACAGCTCTGCCGTCTGGTCATAAACGACACCCAAAACAATATTTTGTTACGGTCAACAACATTCTTTACGGTCTGTCCGTAATACAGAGAATAATACATGTTTGTCACGTCTGCTATATTGAAGATTCATGTGTGTACAAATGATGATCTAAGAAAGTGCATGCACGATGACCTCAACGTGAACTCGTACACGTACTAAAGACGTGCTACGTTAACTTGTTACGTATGCAATGACGAAAACAAAGACTGAAACATTGTTACGAACAAATGTTTTAAAATAAGGAAAAATAGTTCTTCGTGCAAATATACTGAATTTACTAGTGCATTATTATCGTATATTCAACGTATTTACATTACAGTTTTGCGAGCTTGACTGACAACATTTGATTTATACATTTATATTAAATCTCACGCGTTTATCGAGCATACTGATCGTCTTGTACGTATCTCCCGTGACGCCAGCACACTTTACATACTAAATGTGACGTCACATGTTAAACATTGCGCATTAACAAAGTGAAAACATAATTATACAAAATATGCAACGATCATAGGGATTTGATTGGTTGAGATATATCATATCCTGGAAAAACTCATACACGTTTGGCCGTAGTTAAAAGTTGTGACCTCATGATCACTGTGACGTCATGGCTGCCAGTCTCGATTCGCACGTTAGATAGACATTCTGCATGAACATTCGCAAGTTCGCTTTCTTAAAAGTATGTAGATCTATTACGATATTCGTTACCAACGTGATTTCCTGGGCATGCTGGTTTTTACAAGACGAAATTTCTCGTACAGGCCTACGAGAAATTTCACCCTGTTAAAACCCGTATGTCCGGAAAGTCACGCTGGTAATTAACTAATAACAACGCAGGGGAAAGGATCGATTTATCAATGTAAAAAAAAACAAATTTCTTTTGGGCGTAAAATATGACCACTTCTATGTATGTTCTATTTGCGAGCTTTTATGCATGATCTGTAGCCTATATTAATCCTGTAATCATTTGAGAGGGAGGGAGGGGGAAAGAATGCAGATTATAAACCAATATGTTGGAATTTGTCGTCACGAATTTGTAGTCAGTTCAGAAATGTTTGATTTACTGGTCGGTCCGTTATAAATGGTAATTCCACGTTATTTGACAAGTACAACATCTAGCTCTTAATAAATGCAGTTTTATTCTTACATTTGTAAGGCAACGAGTCGAATGAAAACTGATGAATTTATTAATTGGTTTATAACTTATATGTATGTAAAACTAGCAATGTATGATGTGTGTATACTATAGAACATGTATGGGTGTGTGTATAACACACGCGCGCGCGCACGCACACACAATGCATACGCTTAGATACATAAGCATGCATACACATTGATACATACATACGCACGCATATACATGCATACGCACGTATGCACACACAATTATTCTCTGTGCTGAAGATCTATCTACGTATAACTGCTAGAGTGTGCCAGCATACATGTTTCAACTCGCTTTGAAGTAATACCACAACTATATGCCCGGTACAATACACTAGCTAATGGCTACAGGTCTGTTTACCAGGTAGGGAATATGTCTCATTTGAGAACCGTATGCATGAGGTATGATGTGTTTACATTTAGGCTTATTTTGGACAAATGGGCGGTTTTACTGGGGCGTTCCCTGAACGTATTCGTAATATACATAGTTGATCATACGACGCGCATGCGCATCACGGAACTGCCGTGCATTATTTAAATACCTTGTAGTATGGTAATGCCGTTACATTCATTTTAAATAGTACACTGTTATGTATCTTATGTAACTAGTCATTATAAATAGTTACGTTATTTCCTATCGTAAATAGTTCAATGAACTCACGTGGATATTTAGAACTGTCTAGAGGAACAACAGAAACAACGAAATGTATATAAATATACACACATATATTGTATGAGTCTATAAATAGCTGAGTTGGACGGAAGTTAGTTATTCAATGGACGAAAGGATGGTAATTTTGTCATTGTGAGCATATGTATACCGAGAGACGATGTAGGCTACAATAGGTCTACAGTATACTGAGAGACGATGTAGGCTACAATAGGTCTACAGTATACTGAGAGACGATGTAGGCTACTATAGGTCTACAGTATACGGTGTTAAACCAAGAAAATGTAATCTATTGTATAGGTAAAGTTATTTTTTACATGGGAGTAACCTTTGATTACCGTACATGGACACGTTCTTAAGTTAACCAAAAATATGTATAATAGAGTATCGCGTGGATCCATAAATGGCAATGTTTCTATACCGGATGTCCCCCTGTTCCACTGTTCCAAGATTTAATATTCATTGACTGTATACGTCGCATATTGTAATTGTGGCGTCTTTTCTTTGGCAAGAACATATTTCACAAAAGTTTTCTTTTTTAATTGTGTAGTATAGATTTACTGCACACACACACACACACACACACACACACACACACACACACACACACACACACACACACACACACACAATCTTACTTTGTGTTACAGATCAAGTGCATATATGTTAATATCATAATGATGTTTTTTTCAGAAATGGAGAAATCCAAATCGGGGGATCACATAACATCCCTGTTAGACTCGATTAAGAACCACGATGATAGCACTGTACTACGATGCCACATAGACAAATATCCACCGAAGGTTTTGCAGTCGTGGAAGGACAAAAACAACTATGACTTGCTCCATCACGCTATATTACAGAACAATGTTGTCGCTGCGGGAACATTCTTCTCCCGAGGCTTGTTTAAGAGTCCCCATACTCCAGGCTTCCATCCATACCTTCACCTAGCCAGTCACCTAGGACACAGGTCGCTGGTCATAATGCTAATGCAAGAGCGGACGGACGACAACAAGCCGGATGTATTTCAATTCGTGGACGTTCCTCGGGTAGAACCTTCTGTTTCTGGTACTCGTTATCAGGAAACCGATGATGATGATGATGATGATGATGGTGATGGTTCACCAAAGAAAATGACACCTCTTGACGTTGCCGCCATTTCTGGTCACCTGCCGTGTGTGAAAGCAATATTAGACTTATGTCAGATAGAATGCAAGCCCTGCAAGACGGCTGAGAGCTACACGGATTTGGCATGCAGGCTGGACTCGCCTAATGCACTGAGGCTGTTGCTTTCTGAGAAACCTTCGAAAGACGATTTACAAAAGGCCGTTGCCCTGGCGCTGAAAATGGCCAAACCCGAATGCTTGGATACCCTCTTGCGCTACACGATCAATCCCAAAACCGTATTTGGTGGCATGAATTTCTTCCACGTTTTATTCACGTACAGCTACTCGTTCGACGAGTCTTGGTACGAATCTCTGGTTGTTGTCACGGCGATTCTGTTGAGACATGGCCACACTGTGCATGCATTTCGACCATCCAGGACATATCCCCTGTACAGTCTACTGGGCCATACACACTTCCACGACCTCGAGCGATCCGCACCTTTCAGGATGTCATGTCTGCTTCTCCTTCTGAACTCGGGAGCCGATCCGAATTTTGATGAAGTCAAAATTGAGGAACTGATCCACGAGAACGAATACGAGACTGCTTTCGGGAGGAGCGCCTACCCGTCAGCACTTCATTGTTTGTACGATACGATCTCGACGGATGTGATTAGCTACTGTGACCAGGACGTTTTAGCCAAATATATGTTCAAATGCACGGAGCTTCTACTGAATCATGGAGCAGACATCAACTACATTGGACAAATTGGAGGAGATTTTGGAACGGGTTTGCATGCATTGGCACATACATGCACACAAGTAGGCGTACCAAGGCAAACGCTGTCACTTCTGCTCAGTCACGGAGCAGACGTAGACTTAAAAACCGATTGCTTTCCTCTAGAGACTTTCTGTAAAGTTCTTTCCGAGGGACGTGATAATACATCAGATAAAGTTCTAACCCAGAAACCGTGTGACTGCAAACGACTATCGCCAATAATAAAAGGAATGTCGTTGGTATCGTTGTACGAAACGGAGCGATTTATTAGAACAGATTTTGATGAACATTCTTCTTCCAACAGGAACACGTATCTGGGCGTCCTGCTGTCTGAAGTCCAGGCCTACACGAACCACGTTTGGTCTTTGAAACGTATCTGCAGTCACGTGATATGGATTCGGTGTCACAGGAACTTCCGTAATATCGCTCAGCTTCCGCTTCCGGTGGCTCTCAAGACTAAGATATTGACAGGATCTATGTGATATCTTGGCCTCGCATATATACATTTATAATTTTTCAAACGTAAATCCAGTTCCATTATAAATTGACATTGTTTTATGCTTAATTGGATAGGTGCATGATTTTGCAGATGTTCATAATTATTAAAATAAAAACAATAACTAAGTATAATTTTAAAAATTAAAATATTGTTTTAGCATTGTACTCAAAGACCAATAATTATCTTTAAATATATCACGTATAGTAATAGTCATGTTATAACGTCACTGTCTTAAGTAAAGTTATTCATCCAAAATTCAATTAAATATGAAAATGTTCTAACTAGAAGAATACATATAAATTATTAACCGAGTGTCTTCAGATATCGTCTATATCCTGCACTTAGGGATAACCTTTGTATTAGACGGGCTTCAGCGATTATTAGGACTGAATTTAGCGACTAATTTGGGAGCCATGGCAACCTATTTTTGCATTTGGCGACCAGTATTTCACTTGTTTTAAGTGTTTCTTGATCTGCGGGAGCCATGCGGGAGCCAAATGGCTTTGAGGTCTGGAATATATTTAAGAATTGACCGTCATTTTATGGTTGTTCACTGAAGTACATGAACAATGTGGAAAATGCTGGTTAAACTTTAGTGAGAACGTCATCGCAAGTTCCGACGTTCACGCCAGTTTATTTATCAACCATCACTTTCAAATTGTTCACAACCATAAAATGAAGGTCAATTCGTTAAAACAAAATGCATTACACGTCCATGCACATTTCGTTAAACAAACATGCCATGTATATTCACTTCTTAAACATTTTGACATTCTTTTGCGAAACACAAGCGAGGTCCAAATATCTAAGCGTCAGTTTCGGGTCTGTTTGAATGAGATTGATTCTCTGCATGTAAAGTTCCCATATATAAAAAACATTGTACATGAATCGGAGTTATTTGAACGTCGATTTCTCATATTCACTGTTAATGACAAGTGGCCCTTCCACACGAGTAATTTGATATATAATTAAACATATCGCAAATCAATTATAAACTTGGACGTTTGACTATGATGACAAAGGAAGTCATTGTCTATAATAGCAGAATACAGCTGATAATGCGATCATTATCAGGTTATGTGGTTATACAATAGATGCAGTGTATAGATTTCATAATCAACATAATCACAAGGGACCGTTGGGCCATAATGTTACCTGCTTTGACGTCATCCGTTGTATGAAATCCCCGATAACAGCTTCCCAGTGACGTCTATGGACTGTACACATGTGTGGAGGGTGATTTTCGAGATGACAAAGGTTGAAAAGTAGCAGAACTTTATTTGCTCCCAGGTCACAAATACTATGTCGTATTTCAGTCAAACTATAAAATGAATATACCTTACGGTATTCAATTTTATAGGACAATCTTCTCTGCTATCTATGATGATTTTATGTTAAAATTTAATACTTCTTTTTGATTTATCATCAACCATTTAGATGCCAATCTTCAGTTAGCGCTGCGCGATCTGCAGATCATCATCTACAACACAGACTCGGTACCTTCTTAAGCATACGCCACTGAAACGTAGCGTCTGAAAGAGCATTCTTAGTCTGTATACTGAGGATGTCTCCATATGACCGTGTACAAGCGGAAGCTTCGATTACTCCGGGGATCGTCGCTAATTCAGCCGGGGAAAGTCGCTTCGGCACGATGATTGGCAATGTTTTCTTAAACAATTAAAATCTAAGGACATATTAGATTTAATAATGTCGCCTACGGAGCATTAGGGTTACTTACGATTTAAAAAAAAGCAATGGTCCAATCCATAAATCTTATCGTTTTCCCGTGAAACGATCGTATCTAAATCAGTGTGCGCCATGCTTTTACTATTGCAGGAAATGACGTATACCTCGATATATGCCCGGACAAGGACTACAGGTACGACCCTTTCGTGAAACGCAAGTCTGATGACAATACTATAGTATATGGCCTTTACAGTATCGAGTGAAATTAGTATATGAACAAATCCAAAAGAAATCCCCCAAAAAATGTACCGAGTGAAAATGCGTCATATGTAGGCCTACGTGTATGTCATGCCATCGTTTAATACTCTCGTAAAGGATGTTTGACACCTTCCCACAGTTGTGTAGTTACACACACGTTCTTCATACGTACTTTGCCTTTAATTCATATGATGGATTCCGCATCAGAAATATAGTAATTTCAGCATGATCAACTGCAAGAACATTAGGAGAAATTACGTCATTGGATGGAGTTGTAAATACCGTATATTGCTGATTATAAGACGAGTCCGATTATAAGACGACCTGTATTTTTTTCAGATATATTTTCCGATTTTACCTATACTCCGATTATAAGACGAGGGGAAAAATTCTAAGTGTCATATTTT
>JAUTBT010025011.1:0-20080 GCA_032361225.1 Lepetodrilus schrolli
CCCCGGGGCGGGATTTGAACCTGGAACCTTTGGCTCCGAAGTCCAACTGTTCTACCACTGCGCTACCACCCACCCCCTGTATTGCAATGAGATACTGTTTGTATAGTGAGTGAGTTTATGTTGCAGTGGGAATCATTCACCTGTACGCCATGATGTTTGTCTGTATAGACCAACTGTATAGTATTTGTAGAGGTACAGATTGCTGTACAATGTGTACAGATAAACTGGCCAGTATACAGTGAGGCAGATCAATTGTACAATCTGGGTACGTAACACCACACTCGTGTTTATCATATTATGAAGAAACATGGCCACGGGGCAAGATTTGAGCATTCATTATTAAAAGACTTCATTATTTTAAGACTCAAACGGTCTATCACTGTGTCATCAATAACTATTTTTTTAAAGTAAGTAGAACGAGTTATTTATTAACGTCGCAGGAAGAATCTTTTATTCATATGCGACGATGAGTTAAGTAGATAGATATGTGGAATTTCGTAAGTTATTGACCACCAAATCTGTATAACCCAGCTAGAGTTTCGAATACGCATAGAATACACGTGCGCATTTCAAAGGTAAAAGGTAAAAAACTGACTGAAGCGTTGCAGTGGTAATAATGGATATTAATTGTCTATTTTGCGTAAGGCGCTTGTTAAACCCCCTGCAAAGTATTCCGGTGGTTGTGATAAGCATTTTAATAGCATGATACCAAACTATAATGTGCCTGCACCTCTGACAAATGCAAGCGTATTCTGCGTGTATTCAAAACACCGAGCTGACCTATTGGATACTTACGTCCTTCATATTTAATATCTTGACAAATATTTTGGTGATGTTCTGCCAAATGGATCTGGGGATGTCTCTTCCATTCCGATAGTCATTGATCTGCTACTAATACCTTTTATTAACTTTGAATTGGAATTTAGAGTCACTACTGTAATTTCCCTAATAATTCGAACAGGAGAAAATAATTAAATTTGTAGCTGTTCATATACTTAGGGAAAACCAAATTAAAATACAAAACATGGTTGTACATGTAAATGAAATGGTAAGAAAATGAAGGATTTAAAAAAATATAAAAAATGTTGAATTGTTTTGAGAGAAAAAATGATTGTGCTCAAATAATTAGAAAATTATGATTTAAAAAAAATTGGTCATGTTAATATTTTGGGGGTCAGAATTTTTGTATTTTAGGCGATTAATTTAGGTGTTTAAGAGGGTTCGAATTATTATGGTAATTATGGTATTAAGGTTCTTTAACTTAACACTGCAATAATTCAATTTATCTCAACATATTATGCACTAATATCTATGATGACTATCACTCAAAATGAGCAAGGAATGAAAAATTATACAGAACACACATGTCTATGTTAAGCTTTATCACGCTTAAACATATTTTTATAAACCTTTCCCCTCTACAGATTTCTCTGTGTTGAGCTGAAATGATTTGATTTTTATTTATTCTTCCGATATTTATGTATTTATTTATTTGTAAATTTGGTCTAAGCAATAGACTTTGAAGGGTTAGTGAGTTATTGTTTTACGTCACAGCGGGAATCTTTCACCCATATTTGACAAAGACTTTGAAGATGTTCGAAAGCTATAACATATTTTTCAAAATAAACTTTGTTTAAATTAAATAACATTGTCTTGAACACGAATATTTTCCATTTTGGGGATTACAACCCCAAACTAACAAAATAGTAATGTCATCCTGTGGAACATTAATAACATAGCATAATATGAAATAGATTAATAACATAAAATGATATATCATAGCATAAAATGAGATATCATAGCATAAAATGAGATATCATAGCATAAAATGAGATAGACTAATAGCCTAAAACGAGATGACAAACAAATCAGTTCTTGCACACACAAAAAAACAATCTGATACATCAAGTTTGTTAGGGAATCATGTGGGTCTATAATACTGTCCACACAGTTCATGTTAAGAATTTATTCGAGTTGGCTAACTGCAGACAGATAAGGAAAAACTTTATAGAATTGAATCACAAGGAAGTAGTAATGACGGGACACAATATGAGACATTGTATTTAATTGGGACTGGTTGTAGGACAACAGTACGTGGAATGATATATGGCACACAACTAATTCTCATCTTTTGTGTTTAAAAAATTGGGCAGCAGTCATGATCAGTTTCAATTTGGTCAATTAATTTAATGAATATCACTAATTGCATTGTGATGTAAATAACAGTAAAGTATGTCTGCAAGATATTTACATTTAATTCAATAATCCAATATTTACATAAATTTCAAAAGCGGATAATTCATGTAAATGCAGCATACACAATTAACTCTAATTTCAATATATTCCTATTAATGGAAAATATTTTCAATTATGTAGCTGTTACCATGGTTACAGAGGTTTTGCTTCTCAGGAATTTAACATTTTTTTTATTGATGACTTTCTTCCAAATGACTATGTTATTTATTCAAAATACATTCAATTGCTATTCATTATTTGCTTTGTTTCATGCTACATAATATACACAAAAATATGACATTACAAAACGTAATTGGAATATTGGTCGATATCGTACATAAAATATTGTTTGTTTCAACTACAAGCTTTATGTTTAGAAAAGAAGCATATTCTACTAAATTCCTTGCGCTTAAAGTTCTTTTTAATATCAATAAATAGTTCTTTTACTTTACTAAAATAATTCTTGTTACTACTAGACTTGATGAACCATTCTGAGAACTCAGCTATGCATTTACATTATGATAAATAAATGCCATAAAATGTAAAGCTTATAAACATTCTTTTGCAAAACTGGTACAAATGCAGTAGGAAAGAACCCCATAATCCAAGAGAAACAGAAGATCGTATTTTGGTATAAATTTTGCGCGAATAAGAAACATACAAGACATGTACAAATGTGCAAAATTTGATCATCCTGTTAAAAAAAAATATGAGAGAATCAATAAAATATTTTCTTTCAATAGGAATCTAGGATATAAATAACATGGAAATATGCTTCAGCTCTTGGTATCTTTCCCTTTTGTCGTAGAGTTTAATGGAGGCTGTGAGGTTATGTTGAAACAGTAGATGTTGAGGTAACTGCAGATTTCCTGGCAAACGCTCCGTGAATACCGAATAATATCCACAGTTACATAAATCTGAAATACAAAAATAAATAATAAATTTCCACCAACAATGAATGAACTAGTGCATTATGCTGCAGCAGTAATATTTCAACGATACGCAACTTCACCCAATAAATTTAACATGTAGTTTAACGTCGTTGCGCGAATTCACAAACGAAGCATTCATTAAAAGTTCCACGTAATTAACGATATTAGCAACATTACAGGTACTGTATATTTGTAACTTCAATGCATAAGCATGTTGAAAGGAATGAGTAATTTGTGTGTTGCTTCGTGTACCAGCAGGAATCTTTCACCCATACATACAAATATTAATATATATATATTATTTTTTAATTGGGGTTTAGAGCTGCTTTCATGATTCTTTCACTTATATCACAGCTTGTCAGTTTTAGGGCAGGAGGAAACCCGCAACATCCGTAGGTACTGACAAGACCAAGGATGATAACTGCATTTCCACTCTACAGACATCGCATCCTATCAATATCACATCAGAAATGTAAATTTCGTGAACATTGATGCTGGGCACCCGGGGCAGGTTTTGAACCTGGAACCTTTGGCTCCGGTCCAATGTTCTACCACTGCACTACCTCCCGCTCATCAAAATTATTAATAAATGCATGGCATTATGAGCATGCAAATAACCTTCTAGCGCCTTGAAAGGCAGTTAGGGTTGTATACTCCCCAGGAAGTTGAGAATGAAAAATGTGAGCACACTTATCCATTGACCGGGGTAATACTGTAGCGCTACAAGCACACTTTCGAGCGCGGAATTGGTGCAATATAAACATGCACATTATTATTATTACATATTTGTTAACTTCTAAGAATAAATAATTTGAAAAAAAATAGTAATTTCATGGTCTACCACTTACACAGCACATCCATAGGATGAAATATTCATTGAAGAAATGGTTGAAGTATTGATTTAAAAACATCATCCCTGGTCCCAAAAGGCCCGTATCCAGTAAGGGCATTTCACTCTTCGTCATGTGAGCGACCTGAAAATGTAACAAATCCAGTAACACTGTGTCACACCATACAAATTTCTACTTCGGTATATTTGTTAACTCTTAAGGATACTGCATTTTCTAGTTTTCACCTTTCTATTTCCTAGCTCTCAGTACAGGTTTATTTACTTTTTTTTCTTACATTTAAAAGAAATTGGGGTTTAGAGACGCTTTCAAGATTCTTTCACTTATTATCACGACTTGTCAGTTTAGGGCAGGAGGAAACCCACAACCGTAGCGCTGACTGTTGCAGTAAACCTGCGAGCATCTGCTGGTACTGACAAGACCAAGGATGATAACTGCATTGCCACTCTACAGACAGCGCATCCTATCAATATCGCGTCAGAAAGGTAACTCCAAACACTCCTGAATACTTACACAGATCCTCCAAACACGCCAGAGTGTAGATCCATGTTGGCACACTCCACTTCAGTAAAGAAGTAGCAGATGCCCCTGTAAGAACAAAACTAGAGACGAATGTTGCAATGTCCGGCTCAATGGGGAGAGTGAGCAGTCTCAGGCAGCTGTGAATTTCTAAGATTGTAGTGCCTAACTCACCAGTTAGAAAATGACGTCATATATATTTGGATTTTAGCATAGGTAATTACAGTTGGGAAAGTAAAGGATGGAATTAGAAAGAGTTTCAATCAAACACAAATCTGACCTGAGTCCGTAAGTGATGCAAGGGGTCTTCTTTCCCAGCCAGTAGTTGTCGGAGATGCAGACGTAGTCCGTACCCTGTTAAAACAGCAATGGCAGTGAACCATTACAATGTACACCATCTTGCCTCGGCCACGTGATCTAACTCCGCTTAGGCCATATACGACCTCTTGCCTTCAAAGCCTATGAATTCCTGGCACAGCGAGATCAAAGGGCTACGGTCGGCACTGATAGTTCAATCAGATGCGTCCTAAGATGTATTAGTTCCACCTACTTGTCGGTCACAACTTGCTCAGTTGCCAAGCGTGGGAAAATCCTTTCTAAGAGTTTTCTATTGGGAAACCAACTTGCACAGGTGTAAGGTATAACCCACAACAAAGTGACGGGCTGTCAACACATTATGTCATGCCAAGCTGAATCGCCTCACGAAAATAGCTGTTAATATGCCGCTAATATAACTCAATATGCCGCTAGGGTACCATTTGCCAGCCGGATAAATGTAGGCTATGATGGGAAGGGTAGTAAATGTAGTCATAGTGCTGAATGTTGCAGTAAACCTGTGAGCACCAGCTGGTACTGACAAGACCAAGGATGATAACAGCATTGCCACTCTACAGACATCGCATCCTATCAATATCGCGTAAGAAAGGTAACTTTCGCGAACATTGATGCCAGGCACCCGGGGAGCGGGATTTGAACCTGGAACCTTGGCTCCTAAGTCCAACTGTTACACCACTGCGCTACCACCCACCCCTCAACCACATATAACCATCTACGAAACTTGAAAGCAATTATGAAGTAAGCG
Source organism: Lepetodrilus schrolli (assembly GCA_032361225.1). Lineage (NCBI taxonomy): Eukaryota > Metazoa > Mollusca > Gastropoda > Lepetellida > Lepetodrilidae > Lepetodrilus > Lepetodrilus schrolli. The sequence goes on from JAUTBT010025011.1 coordinate 5,616, forward strand.
CTGTCATATCAAAATTTAATTACACACAAGTAGCACAGCAAGGTTAAAAATGCAGTCAAACTAAATGAGAGAATACTTGGCCAATAACACACCAAAAAAATCAAGGCATACTTCTAACTTATTGAATGTAGTACTACACGAGCCGTTTAGCCAGCAATCCGTAGTGATATGTATGAATACATTTCAATACGGGTTTGGACCGTGTCCCATAATCGTGTTAAATACGGTACTCCCGTATCTGTTCATCCGTGACTACATGCAGCCCCCACGCGCATACATACTCATGAATCATCATACAATGTACATGAGTTGAATAAATGAGTTGAGACTGATAACACTAGTCTGTGTATTGTTTTATAGGAAAATGTAGGAAAACCGAAAGCATGAAGCGAATGGACTGGACACATGCACAAACCTATTTCCTGCTATTTTCCTACTAACCCGTTCAACAAACTATTACATGTAGAGAAAAGTATTGTAGTGGTAGTTTTTTGTTTTGTTTTTTTTTGTATTGGGGTTTTAATTCGCTTTCAAGATTCTTTCACTTATATCACGACTTGTCAGTTTATGGCAGGAGGAAGCCCGCAACATCCGTAGCACTGAATGTTGCAGTAAACCTGCGAGCACCGGCTGGTACTGATAGACCAAGGATGATGACTGCATTGCCACTCTACAGACAGCACATCCTATCAATATCGCGTCAGAAAGGAGGGATTTGAACCTGGAACCGTTGGCTCCGAAGTTAACGTTCTACTATTGCGCAACCACCCGCCCCACTATGGAACATATAATGAAAGTCATATTTATTTGACATAATATTTGCTGTTCACAACTTCATAGACTATGTAAATAAACATAGAGGCAATGCATATAGCCCTTTGTGACTTTAATGTTGTGCAAGTTTAATGTACGTTATATGCAATTAAAGGAGCACACCTGCTACTCTTGACATTTATGATGCAGTCAAGAACAAACATATTTCCATTTAAAGGGAAATTTATTATGAAAAGTAACTTTTTGGTATTTGAGTAAGATTTAATCCATGGACTGGCACGAGCGTCGATGTTATAAATTACTAGCCATTAAAATTGCTACCCTTTCATAATGATTTATAACAATATTGACAACATCATAATTTGGCGTAAAGCGCTCAATGAACGTCGTTGAAATATCGTTTCACCTTTTACCATCAACTTAACGCACAGACCAGGTGGAAACAGCTGGGGGAGAAAATCCGCCAATCAACGTGTAGGGAATTTTAATCATGGCAAGGATTGACTATCGGATCTTGGTTAATACATTGTTTTATTGCCAAGATCTATTTTGACATCGATAATATGAAAAAAATAACATGAATGTCGGAGTTTCATGATAAATGTGTATAGCTTGCATAATATTACCATATCAGTTGATTACGATATATTAAATATTAGTTGTGTTTTTTAATTAAAATGTGTAATTAGTGCTATTTAATAATAAAAGTGAGAGGTAGAACATTGGTGATGTGTCAGTGGATGACACGAGTGCGACAAGCAAATAACACGAGAGGCAAACTCAGCTCGTATTACTTGCAATGTCAATTTGGTGCCGTTTGAGACAACTTGATAAGGATTATACACACTACTTGAAATGTCCTCCTGTTTTCCTGTCAACTGACATACCAAATGACGTCAGAAAACCTACTTGCATTATATAATAGTTCATTACCTACAACCTGACATACGTTTTCTTTGTGAACACATAAAATATGTCGGCTTATGTTTTTAGCTATCACTCACCTCCATCGTAGTGGTTATCTGTATTCGTCACTCAATACCTTACATAGCTACTCAATACCCGGGCCCTATAGCTGAGAACATGTGTAGCTACAATTGATGCTAAATCAAATTTTAGAGACCCGCTACAATTCAGTTGTAAGTCTGTTTGCACGAAACACTTATTTCGCTACAATACCTTTAGCTAACGATGTAGCGACAAAAGTGTTTCATGATATGAACTTGTCACTCAATTCCTTGTATGTAGCAGAATATTAGTATATGTATTCGTCACTCAATGCATTGTACCTAGCAGTGTACATGTATTCATCACTCAATACACTGTACCTAGAAGTATATATGTATTCGTCACTCAATACATTGTACCTAGCGGTGTACATGTATTCATCACTCAATACACTGTACCTAGAAGTATATTTGTATTCGTCACTCAATACTTTGTATCTAGCAGTATACATGTATCCGTCACTCAATACCTTGGTGATAGTCATTGCTGTGTCACTCTGTACCAGAACAGAGGTATTGGCATTGTTTTCTTAGCATGTCACTCTATTTCTTAAAGAATGTCACTCTATGCTTTGTTATGAGTGTGTTTTTTAAAAGTTTGTATACGAACGTTAACATCAAGATTAGATACCAGAACTGCAATTTTAAAAGTTGACCACAATTATTCTGCAATTAATATAATAAATACCAAATGAATCTATCTACCTATACTAAATAAGTTTTTGCGAACGTTTGTTAAGAAATCTGAATAAAAGTACAAATCATTTTGAATACATATACATTCAATATATGCTCAAAACAATTAATTAAGGACCAGTAGTCGTTTTGGATATACGGATTAACAACGAAGAATATACAAACGCCTACGGCATCCAGGTAGTAATCAAGAACCTACAGGAGATTTGCTTGAAGAAAGAATAACACCATATTCATCAAGCCAAGTTCCAAGAGTTGGTATAGGTAGTTTACCCACAAGATATCTGCTAGCCCTTAATTTATTTCGTTGATTATATTTAATGCAAAGTAGCATATGCGTGCTCTATTTAACGCAATCGCTAAAAGATAAAAGTCAGGCTCTTTGTGCCATGTAGCATAGTGTACTAAACACATTGTACCAGGCTTAAATAAATATCAACAAAGGTTGAGGAAATAGCTGGCTATCTGTCAAACTTGAGTCTAAGATAGTTGATGATGATATTGAGTATAAACCGAAGACCATAACTGGGGGGTCAATATTTGAAGAAGGCATGGTGAAATTGTACCTCTATCAGAAGCCATGTTGGGGAGGAATGGTGTCGAGACGAATATTTTGTAATTTGGTCTCGTTAGAATGCCCTATATTTGCAAAGACGTTTCACATGTTTATCCCAAAAGAACTTAAAAACGACATTCAGACAAAATATAAAAGAAGGCAGGTGCCATGTTGGGGAGGCAAGGTGTCGATACGAATATCTTGGAATTTTGAATGCTCTCTTTGCAAAGTCGTTTAATATTTTTATCCCCAAATGATATCACAATCACTATGACTGGATACATAGTAGACTAAATAATAATAATAATAATAATAGTGGTAATAATAATAATTATAATTGGAATAATAATGTGTACCACTACTACTACTACTACTACTACTACTACTACTACTACTACTACTACTACTACTACTATTACTACTACTACTACTACTACCATTTGTAATTAGCTTTAAAGATTGAAGAACAGTGTGGTGGTTAACAATTAAATTAAAAATATTATTTTACCTATATAAAACTAAGAGTATATGCATGACGTGCAGTATTATTCATCTACGCGTATGCCTGAATGCACACGTAGATATGCACATAATGCTACAAAGAAATTACAGTATTTTCCCAATCGATTGTCAGTGTGCTACGCCGGAGATCGAACCTCCGCTCTGGTATTGCTGCGCCGTGTATAGGTTGTGACAAGAGTTTGGGGATCGTGCAGGAGATCTGGCCTCTTAACTGACTTGCGACTCCTCAACGATGATAACAAGTTTACGCGTGGCAAACCTTCGAGGGCCAAACACTTAAAGTAGCCACCTTTGACATACTTCACGATATGACGGAGCATTTGGTTCTACCTTCTTACCGAATTCAAGACACATTGCAATATTTTATTTATATCGAATTGTTAACGATATGCGAGAATTATTAAAACATTATTTGGGTATTTGAATTATATTTATATAATATAATATATATTATGTTTGTGCTTGGATGCGAGAGGTCAGTGGTCCGAATAGATGCGAGAGGTCAGGGTTGATGCCAGAGGTCACCATATTGGATTATTGATATTGGAGGTTAGCAAGGCATCCACGCCATAGTGTATTCGACGGATTTGCTAGTATTTCGGTTTTTATTTAAATTGGTATTAATTTTATTAATATTAATTATTTATTTTATTTCATTTATTTATTTATTTATTCATTCATTCATTCATTCATTCATTCATTCATTCATTTATTTATTTATTTATTTATTACTTATTTTATTTCATTTATTTCATAAACCTAACCAACACCATTTCCTTTTAATTTTGATTTCAGGAGAATATGGATCAGTTCATTATTCATAAATTGTGAATACTGAAGTTCATTGAATGCATTAGAATGTATTAACACACCCACGACAAGGCGAACTGCATACAAGAAATGTCATTCAATAGGAATTACTATTTTGCAAGATAGAGATATAGAACACAATTTACACACAGATAATAACTAATTACGGTACAGGATTATCAATATACATTATAAGTCAGATCGGAACCATCCATATTTAATAAACCCGTGCTAACCAACGACGTCGTTCCGCTTTGTATGATGTGTTGACATTATTTGTACATTGAAGACACTACCATCCAGTTCCTACCCTCTTACCCTCGGGTAAGGTATTTGCTAGAGTGTTAGTACACACCGATGATTTATGGACCACCCGTATTAAAGGACATCATATGTCTCGGGTAGTTCCGGTGTATCGTATATGCACCCGGGTTTTTTTCTGTGAGGAAAATAAGAACATGTAGTGTCTCAGGCTTTGACAGGTGCGTGTTTATTTTGAGTCAATTATGTTGAATATTATCCGTTGTTAACTTCACGTATAATCTGCGTACAACTCGTGTTATATATAGGCCTTGTTGTAATCATTTTAGTTGAGATGCGTATGCGTGTATTCATGTCAAATAATTAATGTCCATCATATTATTCCACGGACAGTAATATTTATTGCATACGTTGCATATAATTCAGATCTGGATTGAAAACCCATCTGTTCAGAAAGGCCTATGTGCAATTTCTGAATATCTGCAATTCTACCTACCTATCTAGGTGGCTCTGTGTTCACAGCAAACTACTCCCAAGACACTGATACAACTTCGCTTTGTAACTCTTTTATAATATATTATTTCGTGCCATTTGAGCATGCATTACGCATGGATTATGCGCTATATGTTAAGTATCCTATTATTATTATTATTATTATAATTATTATAACCCCCCAAATGAATGTTTTACAGTATTTGCAGACATTAATTAATTTTATTAATTTGCAAATTTACATTAATGTAGTAATCAGTACAAAATTGATCGACAAGTAAATTAGACTGCATCACAAAAAAATCCATGGAACGATCTATAGACGTTGTAGTTAACTCTGGAATTTGAAGCAGTATACATCATAAGAATGTGGATGTAATTCTACTGCTATAACTAATTTTATTTAAATTACAAACCTGATTTCAAAATCGATCGTTCACAATTCCGGAATCTTTCATTATCCGGGGAAGTTTCCGCTGAAGTTCCCCGGATTGTTTCTACGTTTCCGTCCTTACGGGGACGTTTGGGGTTTGTTGGCATTGCTTGTCTTGTATCTATTCGAAACACAGCGGGGTGTGGTATGGGGACCCACAGAACAGTACAGCGTCCTTGTATTTATTTTTCAATTTTGTTTCCTCTTTCTCTCTCTCTTTTTTTTTTAAAATCGGGCCTCACGTTTAAACGTTACACTTGAAAATTCCGTAACAATAACACATTCATTGCATTATATCCGTTACAGTCCATTTCAAAGAATTCACTGACGTCATAACGTTGTTCTCTCGGGAAAGCCTTCCTTCGTTTTCTATAAAGACTTCCCGGAGTTTTGGAAACCAGATTTGACCAAACTGTATAGAGGAGCTCCTGTTTTAGTCACAGAAGGATGCGTTTACTTCTCAAGCTATCTCCTTCGTTCTTTAGGACTACAATGTCCATTCGGATGAAAGATACCCTCTTGGTTATTGATGCTGGGTGGTCAGTTCATGACTGATGAGATGCATCCTGCATGGCGTCACAGAACACACATCCTGTTCCAGAATCAACGGCGTTAAACTGGTTACTCTCAGTGAAATCCATCGCAAACAAGGGTACATGTATACAAGTGTCGTCTGCTAATGCCTAGATTAAAATGGGTCACATTTCGTCCACAAATGTCGACTAGTTTAATTCCGTATCAGTCGGGTGGCTGATTACGTAACATTTACGACCCGTGTTGGTAGACCATAGATGATTGGACACCAAAACGTACGGTTCTACGATGGACAAATGATACTCTATAGCAAATTGCAAGATAATATTAGGATATTATCTCCAAAAGACCTGTTTTCATTGGCTGAGGTGCCCGTCACGTGATAAGGGTAGAGATAAGAGAGTTAATAATAGTCTCCGTATTTCGTGGCAGACATACCCGTCTTTCTGCTGATAATGTATTGATGGACTGCAAACAGACGCGCAGCGTTTGATAAGCGCTCTTGATCCCTTTGAGGGAATGCACAAATCTTTAGCACATTCCCTTGTCAATTTATTTTTATCAAGAGACAACACCCAGTTTGAGAGTTTGGAAGGTGCGCACTGATAAAATTATCTTGTTTGTGCCTCCGATTTGTCCAATCGTCATTAAGTCGAGAAAACTGGTGACGTTAGTTTTCGATTCTGCAGGATTCATGATATATACAAGTCTCGTGTTGTGCTTACCGACTTCCAATAGCAAATACCCCACGGGAAGTCTGATAGTATGTTTATGGGTGAAGTAAATCAACACGTGTACATGCATTAGGTCTGTATAGTGTCTATGGTAGGACTTTGAGTTGCGACACAACCATAGGATTACATGTACATTTAGGAACGGGTTTAAATCCAGTGTTTTGATACTTAAGCCATAATCCTGTGTCAATCCCCTCTCATGATGTATATCGGTATATTTCTTTATGTCTTTTAAATTGTCTGATTTGTATTCATGACAATAAATATTGTTTAAATATAATAAAATATATCCACACGTTTATTTTGCGCCAAATCCACGCTCGAAATCGTGTTCATAGTGTACCACGGTCAATAGATCACTGCGCCTTTTCTCAACTCTCTGGAGACTGTACAACCCAAGCTGCCGTTTCCAACGATATAAGGTTATCATTTACGTTTACATCTCATCCTACTGGGTACCCATACAGAGGCAATGTTCAAATTCAATTAGAAAGTCGGAAATGGCTTCTTTCAACTGAGTACATTACTGGTTATTCATAGTTTACATTCAATTTGTGTTACTATGATCAGAAAATAAGCATCATAATCTAAATCTATGTGTAATTTTCTAATATTATTTTGGTCATATCTAATCGCATTATGTTTTCGCATACCACACCAAACAGCACACAACATATATAGGCTAATAAAATGTCACCAACTAAGCAATATAATTATACAATAGCCATGTAGTTGACACTGGAACTGGTTGCAATTCAAGTTCAAAAGAAAGAACATAATAGTTCTGCTCATATACTGTTAATTAGGAGCCATAATTCTACAAATAAGAAAACTACATTTAAAAAAAAGAAGATTTGATAGAACAAAGTCATGATTGTCAAGCGCATTAATATTTAACGAAAGTCAATATTAACTCATTATCTATATTATCTATATTATCGATATAAGGGGCGTAACTCTGAAGTCAATGAAGGGCAGGATTTTATAATGCCAATAAATACGAACAAATCTACATTTATGGTATTTTAGTTTTCAAATATTAACCAATTGACTTCAAAGTATATTTTCATGTATACAATCGCATACGAGTGTGTATTTGGTAATCTACTTATATCATTAATTATTCACGTATATTGGTAGAAAGTATCAATCATGCGGTCTAAATTTATATATTATTTGACTACTTGATTAATTTCATTAAACTAAAAATTAAAATTAATTAATAATTGATATTTGGGGAGAACATGTATATCGCTGTCAGAGAAAATTTATATTGATTTGTATTTAAAAATTGTAAAAATTAGTGAACTTCAACTGTACACCGTACATTTATAACATGATTAATGATATAACAGTTCGGGTTTTTTTAATAACCTGCATATGCTCTATATTAATCCAATATCTAATATTCGTTTGAAATTTGATTGTAATAACATGCATTAATGTGAATTGTTTTACTGTAAATGCACATTCTTGTATATTTGATTCAAATAGGCTAAACAGTAGTGTGTGCAATCAACTATATAGTATATATATATCTGATGAAATAAAACAGTATGAGCAAGCATTTTTCAGAATGTATGAACAACACCAGTGGTGCATCTTGATAATCAAGTATCTCAACACTGTCGTAAAAGCGATCACAACTTATCATGAGAAACATAGGTCTGCGCACACTTGCACTATAATGTTTGCCTATGTCATGACAATAGATAATAATAATTATAAATACACTATTAATAAATCAGTATGATTGTATCATGCTTGATAATATGCTGTATAATCAGATCATGAGTGTATTTGTCAAACATTGTGAACATTGGAAGAACATGATAAATTGTATATATTTAGTAGAAAACCTTCTCCGACACATGAAATAAAAGTGGTATAAAAAGGGAACCTTGTTGTCCACAAGTGTTGACGACTATGATAAAAATACCGAAAACATGAACACATTTTAATTGCCATTTTATATAAGTGAAGAAAGCTAATTAAGGGATAAATGTAATGCATGGACAGTGAATGTTCTCAGTCGATGCAATAGGTAATATTTTATCAGGAAAAGAAATATATCGCGCCTTCAGGAATTGAAAAAACCCCACACATAGCAAGGTTAAATCACGTCTACGTCAAACTTCCTTCGAGTCGGCCTGACACACACACACACACACACACACACACACACACACACACACACACAAACACACACACACACACACGCACACACGCACACTGCCATTGCCCCGCGTATGTATTGGACTGCGCCTTCTTGCAAAAAGAAAACTATTTAGAAATAGGATTATTTTTTTTTCATTTCAATATAGTAACGTTCTTGGAGAAGATGAACACTTACCAGACTTGGGAATCAATCCAAAGAATTTACCCATAATTGGAAAAATGTTTTCCTCTCTAGATCTGAACATGATCACCAGAAGACGGAAGACATAGATTGTACTAACGTACCAGCATCCAGCATCTATATTTTGTTTTATCTCTGCTACACGAGTAAACTCGGCAGACATGTTTACCCACACATTTTACCAGCGCCAAGAGAAAGAAACGTTTGCACACAAGTCTCATGTTTATGTTTCCATACAGATTCGTCTAATCTGGGAATGTTACTATGTAATTCACTCTGCTAGTCTCAAAGTTGTCTTAATTTTAGCAATTCTATCAAGAGCTCGCGTATTCGCATATATACTGATGTCTCCGTTGTTTGGCGTGCATTTAGATTTAGAAATGTTGAGAAAATGAAGTGTGTTAATGAAAGAAAACTAATAATTTGAGGGGGAAATATGTAAAACCTACCAGAAATATGTAAAATTCATCAGATTGATGACAGTTAATATCATAAACCGAATACTGTTTTATAAGTCAAAGGATATTTTACATATTCTAGAATTAATATAACGCCTTGCAGTTATCGTCTCTGTTTCGTCATCATCATCCAGCCTAGGCAGGTTTACAGCAACACTAAACGCTACATGCAGAAGCTGTATGTTTACTCCTGTTGGAATCTAACATTTTTCAATACGAGTGAAATAATCTTGAAAGCGGCTTTCACATCCTCGCCTCCGTTTTTGAAATGCAGTTCTGACATTAACGGGACTATTACATTTTTTAAATAAATGATATATTTCCGGTTTAAAATTAATGGAATTTCCTCCTGCTTATACAGTAGAAAGAATCACCTAATAATATATCAACGAAAACAGCATTCCGCTGATAATCAATTAACTGTATTATTATAGTCCAAACGGTATATATTGAATATTAGTACAACAAGGATATGTTTTGCCTCAGTCTTCATTACATGTACCAAGAAGTTCCGTCATGTATTGTCCCCAAGGAGGAACATGTTGTAATATAACATAATCACCGTTATTTGTGTTTCCATTTGTTGGTACTTTCTTACAAAGTGGTTGAAATTCAACTATTTACACCATCCTTTAGCAAATATCCTCTAAGTTTATCTCGCGCAATTGGCGTTTTGTATCATTGCAGCAATATCTACGCGGCACGCGCGAATACCTTTACAGTCTGGAAGCGCAACCATCTACTCTTTTGTACTCAAATATTATCAATCATGTTTTGACATTAGAAGAAAGTTTTTATTGGGTTCCTGGTGGTACTATCACCACTAATATGGCGTTCAATTTGCTATATTCCTGTTTGGGATGCTAGTCGTATAAGAAATGCGGACTCATTGATGGTATACCCAAATTGGTCTTAATATAATATATTGCGCCAAATCCACGCTCGAAAGCAAGCTCATAGCGCTACATTATTACCTCCGGTCAATGGATCTGTGTAAATTAAATGTCCTTCTCAATACCATGGGGAGTATATCACCCAAGCTGCCGTTCAAGACGCTACAAGGTTATCATTCACATGACCATCTCATCCTTCCGGGTACCCATTCTCTGCTGGGTGAACAGAGGCATTATCGAACTAAGCCACTTGCCTAAGGTGACACCACAAGTGTTTTAGCCTGTGATTCAGTGTGGGGCAGGAACGAGTCCTAGATACGATCAGGTTCTCGGCCACCCATCCACAAACCAGCCGAACTTGCTTCACTTTAACCTGAGCGGTTGGCCGTGCAATTCACGGGAGTATGCGCCACCACTACATGTATTACCAACAGTAAATACAAATGATTGATTTCTTCCTAGACATCAAGGGAATAGATGTATTCACAGACTGCTCACAATACTATTTGAGCATCTTTCAACTAACAAAATAAGCAATACCTTTTAGGATCACCACGTGGTAAACGTGCGCTACCATGCATGTATCACTCACAATTCGCTGATTATCTTTCCACCGAAAGCATATTGCAACGAGATGGCTGAAATAATCTGAATAGCTTGAAAAGTCCCAAAGATCAATGTCATTTCTACAAGGCCCGACACAAACTAGCTACGTATGAGGATAAACAAACAGACAGACATTTTTAGAAGCTCATCATACAGATATATTATTAATACTATTAATAATATTATTAATAATAATGATATTAATAATTATTAATAACAATAAGATTATTAATTATTATTATTAATAATAATAATAGTAGTAATTAATACTACTAATAATAATATTAATCATGTATCAACTACGATGAACCTACTCATGTTCAGCCGATGATCGTGCAATAGATGTTGTGTTTTCTGGCAGTTATTTTAGAGTACTAGTCATTAGTGCCATTAAATATACTAATTTACTAATGTATAACAATTCACGTTTCACCCCAATAACATCCGAAAATTGTTCAAATTGTTCGAATTGTTCAGAATAAATCTCATCATTCTTTCCATTTAATTTAATGAATCGTACCGTAATACCAGGGATTCTTACTAATCCATATAATTGTCCTAAGTAATGATTATCATACAATTTCTAAAACATAATAAATAGTATATATTTGGGAAGTTATTGCTAATCATAAACTAGGTTTCACTCGTTAAATTGACCCAATAATTATTAAATAAATCGATATGAAGATACGAACTATATACATGTAGTTGCAAGTTATCATAAATACTACTGAAAAAGAAAGCAAGTTAATGCTTGTTAAAAAACTAACACCATCCTCCGAGCAAACACTTTCATATGCAAATACAACTTTGTCAAAATATGTTGTCAGCTTCAGAAAGAACGAAAGGTACCGTTGAGAAAATTCCAACAACTCTAGAAACGCAGGCTCGTTTCAGAGGCCACAAAAGCCTAATCGCGATTAGCGTTAGCGAGAGATTACCATAGTATATTGCTAACTACGATGCTCTCGTCTTTTCCACTTACTTTAATCCCAATGTTCTGTCTTCAAAGATGGGGTGTTTGTAGGTGTTCAGGTGCAAACATACCCCTGCTATCCACTTGCTAAGCCCGTATCAAAATCGAATTAATTGTGGTTTGGGAGGAAGTCAATTTTATTCGCATTACTTGCAATTGAGAACATTGAATTATGTAGAATTATAATTTAGAATCCTGTTAGATAACCAAATTTAACTACTCATTGGCTTTACTGACATTCAATGCAAATATCAACAATTAATACTACAGAAGACGTGAATATATTTTTGTCTACAAAATCGCATGATCACTTATTATTTTCCATCAGTATATTATCAATGTATTTACTTCTACTGTTGTTACAAATTAAGTCTCTTTAATATGCGGTACGCATGCAAGCTACAATTATACACTATTTATTATACTTTTTTGTACGACCAGGTAAGCATGTTTAACGTTTTGAACCACCGTTATATCGACATCCTGCATTATAAAAATCGAATAAAATCAACACGAAGTTTATGGTCCGTGTAAAGCAAGACGACCACGTGCACAGTGCTATTTACCCAGACGCCCTATCAAGTAGTTGAGAGTGGAAGAGCAAATGTGATGGGATTCAGTTTGGTAATGTGTTATTTTCATTTTATGAACTTACTCAAAAGTTTAAGCCCGGAGTTAAGTTCATACGAATGTTATATTTAGCAATTGTATCATAAAGATAATATTTTAGGTAGGTAAAATACGAATCTCTCTGGTATATTTCTGTATTGAGATATAATCGTACTATTTCCGATAGTACTTCTTTGTTTACAAATCACAAATGTCCCATGAGTGAATGAGTTTAATTATTCAAAGTCAAATGCCACAGGCCCACAGGGCATACAAATGTAGAAATGCACGTATGCCCCATGGAGACTGACGAAACATGTTGCATAACACGAATACAGAGAAACCCAAACAGTTCTTAGTCCACGAATATACCGAGTGATGACCATCGATATAAACACTGGTTGCCCCACCCCACTCCCCCACAAACACACACAATAATGTGGACACCAAAGAAAGAATATACTAGTAGGTCAATATAAAATTGGCTAATATATACAGGTCCCCTCATAAAAACTCGTTTTTTTTAAACTACAGACACCGTGATTCATTCGTTTCATTAGTTTACTCTTTTGAATTTAATAATTAATTGTTATGATGCTATCGAGTTGCTATTAAACTGCCATATATTCAACAATGCTCTTGGTAAACAAACATTTTGTACAATACAGCGATTATCATCCTCCGAAACATACTAGCCTAGTTAACGTCCAGTTCCAGGTTCAAATCCCGCCCCGAGAGCCCGACATCAATGTTCGCGAACGTTATCGTCCAACACGATATTGATAGGATGTGCTGTCTGTACTGTGGCAATGCAGTTATCATCCTTGGTCTGTCCGTACCATCCGGTGCTCGCGCTACGGATGTTGTGGGTTTCCTCCTGCCTTAAACTGACAGTATAAGATAAAGAATACTGAAAGCGGCTCTAAACCCCAATTAAACAATAATAAATAATGAAGAAAAAAGTTAACATCCATTGACGATGAGGATTAGTGATGGATTCTACTTTCGGTTCCAGATGGACTCTTTCCTCATCCTGCTATGTCTCACGTTCACAACCGTAAGTCCGGATATGCATCTTCACGCCATTTCTCACTTACAAATACAAGCCAGTGCCTAATATTCACGTTATCTCTCATTTACAAACACAAGCCCGTACCTAATATTCACGTTATCTCTCATTTACACAAGCCTGTACCTTAAAATTATTTCATACTGACAAACATAAACCAATATTGTTTCACATTATCTCTCACTTACAAACATGCTCGTACCTTCAATAGCTATTTATTACTTACAAACATAAGCCCGGACCTTCGCGTTATTTCATACTCACAAGCATAAGCCCTTATGTTTACATGAACATCAAGCCCGCACAGGTACTTTTCGTACACATCCGCTGGCGTTGCGGAAGATTATAATTTACAAATTAAATTCCGCCCATGAAATCCTAACTAAAGAATACATCAAGAAGTTAGAGAATTCAAATGAAAGTCAACTATCAATGTTATCTTTGTAAATAGGGGCGGGTGGTAGCGCAGTTTTAGAACGTTTGACTTCGGAGCCAACGGTTCCAGGTTCAAGTTACCTTTCTGGCAATGCAGTTATCATCCTTGGTCCTGTCAGTACCAGCCGATGCTCGCAGGCTTAATGCAACATTCATTGCTCCGAATGTTGCGGGTTTCCTCCTGCCCTAAACTGACAAGTCGTGATATAAGTGAAAGAATCTTGAAAGCGGCTCTAAACCC
>JAUTBT010025022.1:0-20080 GCA_032361225.1 Lepetodrilus schrolli
CTCTCTCTCCCCCCTCTCTCTCTCTCTCTCTCTCTCTCTCTCTCTCTCTCTCTCTCTCTCTCTCTCTCTCTCTCTCTCACAGCTGATCTGCCACTTTTGTATAGAATTCCCTGTTAGTAGAAAGATCCTGATGAATTCTACATTATTAATACAATTACTGTTACATCACTTGGGAATTGCAGTATTTCCAGTTATGACTTTCAGCCCAAATATATCATCAAACATTAAGTAGGCTTATCACAAATGCTAGGCAAATGGCATGTATATATGTGTGGGTGTAATCTCTGTGCTGGCTTCACAGCCATGTGGATTCCTGGCTTGTATTCCTGTGCAGCTGTATTCTGTTGATAATGAGAGTGCCAACATGGCCAATTGATGGTCAATGAATGACAATCCAGAGAGAGGGGAGTGTTATGTTCTCTCTGTGACTCTTACTCCCCTTCACCACATGAATGTACATTTCTTAGATGCCAAGTCATGTTGTACATTTGAAATTTGATTGTAGTTGGTTTTGTCTGTTTGAATACCTGAATTTAAAATTTTGATCCTCATGTTATGTTCCTATCATGTGTAGTATCTTCGTAAAATATAAGCTTTATATACAAAGAAACAATCTAGTGCATCTATGGTTGCCTTAAGCAGAATAATGGACTTCGGAGCCAAAGGTTCCAGGTTCAAATCCCGACCTGGGGACCCGGCATTAATGTTCACGGAAGTTACGTTCACGGAAGTTACCTTTCTGATGTGATATTGATAGGATGCGATGTCTGTAGAGTGGCAGTGCAGTTATCATCCTTGGTATTCTATGCAACATTCAGCGCGAGTTTCCTCCTGCGCTAAACTGACAAGCCGTGATATAAGTGAAAGAATCTTGAGAGCGGCACTAAACCCCAATTCAAACAAAAAGGAAGAAAAAAGCAGAATAGTTGTTAAAATCTTGACCAATGGTAAATATTGTAAGTGTTCCGTTCTCAGATATAATTGACATTGTCTGCAGGTAACCGTGGCCAGGGTAACCCGTGTTTGGCAGACACTGCCCAAGAGTCGTGTGGGAAGTGTATCGGAACTGCTGCGGAATGCGCCTGGTGTCTGGCAGAGGTACAGTAACCATAACAATCATCGTGATGTTCCCAGAATTGACTCAAATTATTGAAATATTCTAGTATAGGAGTACAACAGTTAAAAAAGTGAAAATTAAGTAACATATGTTATACAGATTCATCATCATTACTGCCATTTAGTTTCTTGGGCTTTTACTTTTTTTGATTAGTCTACTAGAGGCAGCCATGGGATGAGTCCAGAATTACAAATTACTTCCCCTGGTTCCACTATCACACAGGTCAGTCTGGGTGACACATGCTAATCGAACTTTTCTACAATTTTCAGAATTTCGACAAGGAGAATCGGCTTCGTTGTGACAAGTTTGTACATCTAGCAGATGCAGGCGGCTGTGATCCATCCAGTATTATCTACCCTGACGACAAGACCCGCTATATCAAGGTACGTCCGTTCTGATCATCATTATATATACATGGTTTGGGAGAAATCTGAATGATTGCCTGCGAAATGCTTCCGACAGATAAATTCTTAGCAAGGCTTATAGAATTAGCTTTCAAAGCGGCTTTGTTCATGATAATATATAAACAATAACCCACGGGCTACAAGAGTTTACAGATGATCTTTCCCCGAGTGAAATTAGTATCGTAAGTCACAAGCTTTATTGAGTTATTGTTTTTACGCAACATAGTCAAACTTAAAGAAAACACTCTAAATTAACATCATGCTTTACCATCTGCTATAATAGTCAATGGTTTAACTTTAACTTTGATGGTCAACTCTGATTGCTTGCATTTCAGAATGAGAATGTGCAGGATGGCTCGAGGCCTGAGGACGCCGTACAGATTCAACCACAGGAAGTGAAACTCAACATTCGACCGAGTGAGTCCTGCCGCAGTCACTGTGTACCAGGCCATCGCAATTCTTCATCACCAGTTTAGACAGAGATTGACTCGTAGAGGAATAGTGCGCATGTTGTAGAAGGCCATCGCAATGCTTCATCACCAGTTTAGACAGAGATCGACTCGTAGAGGAATAGTGCACATGTTGTAGAGAGACTGAACAACCTGGCAGAGGAATTTAAGATCTGTTTTTTTTCGCTTCTGGTTTTAATTGTTAGGAATTGAAACTTTGTTCTTGTAGGATTACTTCCGTAGTTGGCACTGTAGCTGCAGGAAAGTTAAGCAAGAAATGGTTGTTCACAGAATACCAGTTTCTTGAGATATACCCTACAAAATGAAGGGCCGGCAGATATGTTTTTGCAAGTTTTATACCAAATCTGGAATTCAACATGAGCCCGGTGCCATTCTTCTTCATGTATATGTCTGCATGTTCATGAAGAGTACCGGGATCCTGTAGACATTTGCAAATTTTTCGTTATTAAAATTATATACAGCTGAGTTTATGTATCCAAAATGGTTCCTGACCCTTAATTTGTTTTGTTGAGTATATGTATCATGTATGTTGATAGCCACGTGTTGGTGTTGCAGACAAGGCTATGCGGATCCCAATCACGTTCCGACAGGCAGAGAACTACCCAGTGGACCTGTACTATCTCATGGACCTGTCCAACTCCATGGAGGACGACAAAGACAAGCTCGCCGAGCTCGGCAATCTCATCGGTCAGTTGCGGACATTAGCAAATGTGATGGGCAATCTCATTGCCACGAAAAGTGTTCGCCTCATGTTAGTTAGTTTGTAAGTCATAGAATATAGGTTTGAGAACTTTAGTAGAAAGACTACATGAGTATTTCGTTTTTTTCCAGCTGATAGTATGTCTGAAATCACAAAGAATTTCCGCCTCGGTTTTGGGTCATTTGTGGACAAGGTAGTGATGCCATACGTCAGCACAGTGCCTGAGAAGTAAGTCACTTCTACGTCTGCTCTCAACTCCTAATACAAATGTCCATGGTACCCATTTACATATCGACCTTCGACACAACAACAAAGTCCTTTGTTAAAGAGTCTTTTGGGTACTTAGTTAAACATTCGAGTGCAGATTGCAAAGTACATATTGTTAGATGTACACATATTATGATACTTTTATGTTTTCAGGTTAAAGAAGCCTTGTCAGACTCGCTTGGGTCAGGCATGCGAGTCCCCGTACGGCTTCAAGAACCAGCTGCGTCTTGACCTGGACACGACCTTGTTTGCTGTGAGTTACTTCTGCATGGAATATATAAACGGTCATTGATTTTGTACAACATAATGTTAATGTCACCCTGTCACGCCATTAGCAGTGAAACCCCCAGAAAATTATCATTTCCCTCTGCAAGCTGTACTCGTGACTTATTACATGGTACTTGTATCACCATGACAGAACTTTTTTTATTTTTGTTTTGTTTTTTACTTTTACAGAAAAAGGTGAAAGCGGCCAATGTCTCTGGTAATCTGGACGCACCCGAGGGGGGATTTGACGCCATCATGCAGGCTGTTGTTTGTGATGTATGTACTGACTCTTACACATTCATAATACAGATTCAGCGATATTTATCATGGCAATTTCAATTTTACAGAAACTATCTGTTAAGAGCTTTCACATTTTTACTAAGAAAGACGGCTCCTATTTCATTAAGGTGATGTTTTGAACAATGCATTCATATCTGTGCATTTGCAAATTTGTTAACATATTTTTTTTTATTGATCTAGACATATTATGGCATCCTCTGCAACATATTTTAGTACATTGGTAGACATTGAGTTATTTAAAAAAAAATCATTCTTTTAAATATGTACTGAAGTCTTCTATTTCAGATTCTCCAGATATTGTCATTGATATTATTGATATTATGTAGTATTGTTCACATGTATTGTAATTAGTATACCCCTTGGTTTATTTGTTGTACACATCCCCAGACACCCTGTCTGTTAGACGTCTAGCCAACTAGTCTGCACTGAGTATATCCACACATTGTACGCACACTTCGTATTTCTTTTCAATATCTATTGCTGACACTGGTCATAGTCACCTTGCTACATGTTCAGTTAGACTACATTGGCAGTAATTACAGTTAACTGTATGGAGAAAAGTGACCATTGAATTGTGATCATTATAAAGAATGTGTAGTGAACAGGTTTTCAATGGGCAGACATGCCTGGTAAATGGTAGCACACGTAGATCTATACTACCCACCTTTCACAGATGATGAAAGGAATACTTTGGACTCGTGGTTTATTATATCTCATATCAGATTGGTTTTGGTCAACAATTCAACAAGGCCATCATTATCTTAGTAATAATAATAATTTTGATAATAATTTTGATAATAATAATATATACATTTATATAGCGCCGCATATTTGGTGCTTCGTGCACTTATGGTCCATCAACCATCCATTGAATGCTCTAGCAATTTTGATGATATATCTTAAAAAGTTGATATTTTCAACCCCATGGTCAACTTCAAGCCTTTATTATTATTATTATTATTATTATTATTATTGCAGGTGCGTTAAAATGCTCTCTTTCAGTTGATTTGAAAGCTTTGATCAGCTTCTATGGCTATGTCTGTAGTTATGTTAACATAATGTGTTGTTTTGTGAAGGATTCGATAGGTTGGCGCGAGGTTTCCCGGCGAATGTTGCTATTTTCCACGGATGCCGGCTTCCATTATGCCGGCGATGGCAAGGTTTGTTCTGCCTTCGCGGAGCCTCACGTCTAGATTACCCACATTCGGAAACCCATCGTGAACCTCGTTTACAGCCTGAGAACCAATACTACGAAATTACATGGTACTTGAAATTTAACATTTGTTAAAGAAATTTTGATATTTTAAAATTTACATTATCTTAGAAAGGTATAGAATAGTTAAAATGATAAATATTACCATCTTTGAAGACTGGTGACTGTGGTAATTCTTTCCACTGCTACCAATGTTGGGGTTCTAAGCGTGGGCACACATGATAGTCCGAATGTGAGTAGCCAAGTGTTGAGGATGCGTCACGGGATATGACGATGATGGCCGCCTGAGAATGCGTGGATCTCCCACATCCTTTCTACGTGTTGTTTATGTCATCTGTCCTGCATATACCTTTTTATTTGATTTCTTTTCATGTAGAACCTGCTTTTACTCTTTCTTTCTTTTGTTCCTTTCTCACTTCAACACATTCAGCATAAAGTCACTATCAGCTTTTTCAATTAAATATGCAAGACCAATCTTTTTTTAAATTGTAATTCTTGATTTTTGTTACATTTATAAGATAACGAAAGTGAACCATAACTTAATATTTCATAATTATCACATTATTGTGAAATATTAATTGCATTTAGCTGATCGTGAAATGTGCTGAAATGGACTTATTATTTTGTACTGATGTTTACTATGCCTGATGTAGATCTGCCTGTTTTCAGTCTTCGATTGGCTGGCGTGAACAGTCTCGGAGAATGCTTGTCTTCTCAACCGATGCCGGCTTCCATTACGCGGGAGATGGCAAGGTCTGTGAGACCATATCTAGATCCTAAGTTATCTAAGTCAGGTCTAGAATCTAAATCTCAGTTGTGAAGAATCTTAAGTCCAATCTAGGATAAGTCAAGTCTAGAATCTAAAACAACACTATGTTAATATTTAGAACACTGATAGTGCACTTGGGCCATAATAATGTTATCATGAGTGGCAGTATTTATGGTATATTCTACCACAGGATCCATATGCGTCTGTTGGCCTGAAAATAGTTTCACGAGCAGAATTTTAAAACTGTTTGAGATAGGGAGGCAATTCTAGTGTATGTTTGTGTATGTTTTGCTACTGGTTGATCAAATTTTAGAGGATCAGTATTCTTTGTTTTTCATGGAAAACTATAGTTTTATGTAGTCCCTAGTCTTACTTTAGATAGATGCATATGTAAGTAAATAAAGATAATATGGTTACATTAAGAAAACAAATCTGGATATATATGTGTTTTTAGGTTTTTCATATAGTATGCAATATTTCTGTAAGCATCATGTGTGTCTACAGTGAATGTCTATATGACAGAGGCAGTACTGCTGGATTGTTGTAGCCTGAAGCAGTGTAGGTAGGCTCGGTGTCCAGTTCATGCTAATACATAATGACGAACTCGACTGCATGGAGATCTGATGGCATTCAAAGTGTCAATAAGCCTGTCCTTGTATCTCTATTTGCATGGATTGTTTTCTTAATGAATGTGACTTGTCAAGTCTCAAATTAACAATAGCTACGATATAACTGTGTATTGCTGTGTCTGATACTGTTAATAACTTGCATGACTCTGTAGTGGATTTGACTGCTAACAGTTAAGCTCTGGGAATGCCATTTCTGTCTCTGACATGATTTCCTTTTCGGGCCATGGAGAAACTAATTTTGCAATGTTTAGTTGTTGTACAGTTATGGAAATATGACTTCTACTTGTATTGTAAGGAAGTATAAAAGAATTAGGTTTGATGTTGTATATATCTATATTGCTATTACCACAACTAAGACTGCAATGCATGTATTGTGAATTTATTCATACTTGTAATTGGTCCAGTGATATTAATTGCAATAATATTAAACAAAAATGTGTCGTATTAAATATATGAAGACATGCACTAATCAGAGGAAGTTGACGTGTATATTTGCTGGAACTAATCTGCACAGAAAGTCAGGTCAGTGTGTTGTCTGCACCAGTATATATCACGGCATATGACTATCAATCCACTGTTTGCGTTGATCTAGCTGGGTGGCATCGTCAAACCCAACGACGGCGTCTGTCACATGGATTCTTACGGAGTTTACACAGAAAGTTCTAACCAGGTGAGCTGATGTGCATCCTAACACATGAAATAGTGTAGCCCCATAAACATTTGGTCGTGTGTTTTACTTATTTAGCATTGCCTTACTTTAATGCTTTCTTGGCCAATTATTGGTATCAATAGTGCCTCTTTTCATTCTATTTTTCATTCAATGAAGATTACTGGAAATACATTTTACTAAAGGGAAGACAACTCTTGTAGTCCTGTTCAGATATTCAGTGGATGAATCAGAATTCAATTAGTGTGATTTATATTTTACCTCTGTACTAGTAACAATTATCAATTTTGATTTATTAATGTATTCATGATGATACAACATATTTGATAATAACATTTGTTTCTAGGACTATCCATCTGTGAGTCAAATAGCAGCCAAGATCAGTGAGAAGAAAGTCAACATTATATTTGCTGTAACCAGAGATCAGACGCCAGTCTATGAAAAACTAGCCACAGCTATCGAGGGATCTCTGGCTGGAGAACTGGCCAATGACTCGTCCAACATTGTAGAACTTGTCCGAAATAACTACAATGTAAGTGAGATATTGACATATAGTTTTTTCTGTTAGTTTTACTTATGAAGAAGAAGATGTAGTTTCAAGTCTGTCATACAGCAGTCAAATAGGAAGTTTTTCATTTTGCAGAAAATTACTTCCATGGTGAGACTGAATACGCAAAATGCAGGAAATATCACCGTGAAGTTTTTCTCAAAGTGCTTTGGGTGAGTCAATCAATATTGAAGCAGTTCAAAGTAGGAATTTATGTCAATTCCTAACATGAATAGATATCCTTCTCTTTCAATATCTTTAATTTAGTTATGTTTTAGTTCTATTAATGTGTGATGAATTATCTCCCCTTGACATGTAAATCTCAAGTCCATATCAATGAAAATACTTGTTGCAATTTTAGGAAACAGATGGTTGAAACAAACGAATGTGAGGGACTAAGGATTGGAGCTAATGTAAGTACACAATGATGTTTCACTTTAATATATAACTTTCTTCGTTGCAAAACTAATATGTACATTCATGTCAAATATGTCATAGAGCAGTCAGAGGTCAATCTGACATGCAGCAAATGGCTATTATGTCAGATCTCGGCTAGTAATTTACCTGGTTAAATGTATTAGAACGAAAGACTAATATCCAATTCTAATGATTTATTCAATCAAGTTTTACAATGTTAATCTGACAATGTTGTCTTGACATTGATGCAGGTTACTTTCGAGGTGGAGATCACGGTGACAGAATGCCCCTCGGACAGAAGTCAGTGGAACAGGAGGTTTGCCATTTACCCTGTTGGGCTGTCTGAGAAGCTGACCTTCGACCTTCGGCTAATCTGCGAGTGTGACTGTGAGAAACCTGGTCAAGAGGTATGCTATGGATGAAGAAATATTGATTCGCCTGGATGTTCAATTTGTCCAAGATTATTGTAAATTATGACCTTTGACGGACCAAGGATGATAACACCATTGTCACGGTACAGACATCCTATCATAAGTGCGTTGGAAAGGTAGCTTTCACAATCATTGATGCTAGACCCACAGGGTCTTCGGCTACAAAGTCCAACAGTCTACCATTTTGCTACCAAATGCTCCCTTTTACGTTGTAATGCAGCTATTATTCTTGGTTCAACAGAACCAGCTGGTATTTTGTAAGATTTATTGTATTTGATTACATTGCAGATCCCAAACAGCCCATTGTGTTCAGGTGGCAATGGAACATACGAGTGTGGAAAATGTACATGTAATCCTGGACGTTACGGCAAAAACTGCGAGTGTGATGAAGTCAAAGTGTCCAGCGACGAATCGGATGCTAAGTGTATAAAGTAAGTAACAAAATTCAAACCATGCATTGATCAATTTGTGTGAAAACTGAAAATATTCTATTCTGACATGTGAAATGAAATTTAGTCCAAAATGAGAAAACAACTTTTCCTCAATTTAATGTTTTGAAGTGTTTGATGTGTTTGATGTGTATAGACGTGTTTTCTTGTGTTCCCCACTAGACCCGACTCCACTGTGCCGTGTTCCGGACGTGGACAGTGTGTGTGCGGGGAGTGCAAGTGTTTCCCCCGGACAGCCAACTCGGCTCAGCGGTACAGTGGCACCTACTGTGACTGCGACAACTTCTCCTGCGACTACCACGACGGAGAACTGTGTGGAGGTGTGTTCTCCGAAATCCATTTATTTATTTGTCCAGGGTCCGATTTATTTGCACTGGACTTGGCATGAGGCTTTGCAGCCCCCAACCCCAGGCTTGTTTTCCGCTGAAATCAAAATTCCTGTAATCTATTATCTCACCTGAATCCTAACCTTGGACCTGTTCTAACACTCCCATTGTATATTTATGGCCAGGCCCTGACCGAGGCAAGTGTTTGTGCGGACAGTGTCAGTGCAGCGCCACCTTCAACGGCTCTGCCTGTGAATGTAACACCGACAAGTCAAAGTGCTTCACGAAGAAGGGAGTAAGTAAAACAGTCGTTGCTCGTTGTTGCACAGTCTTCTATAAAAACTCAAAGCTTTGAAAAAGAAAAATACATTCATCAGTTTGTGTGAATTTCTGCGATACTGATTTGCCATATTATCAATGTACACATTGTCACGTATGGGTTAAAGATTCCCGCTGTGACGTAAAACAATAACTCACTCACTCACTTAATGTACATGTAAATAATTATGATATTTATGTTCACAGCTAGAGTGTAATGGTCACGGGACCTGTGTGTGTGGGAAGTGCATCTGTGACAAGGCCACTGGTCATCTTGGGCCCACCTGTGAGGAGTGCCCGGTCAGTACACTGGTCAATCACCTTCCTTGACCAGCAGATTATCTACTACATTGGTCACTGTGCTTGATGTAAAAATAAAAAGGACGATAGTATCTGTATCACTTAGTAAAATTCTCCAGTTGTGGAAAAACACTGCATTTCATGAAAAGATTCCTGTGAATTTCCTCTGAAATATTTGCTATTTCAAATAAGGGACATCTCTTATTGAAGCCAGCATTGGGTGATAGATTGATGGCTTACTACATTGTTTTTATATTCACTTATCTATTTATATTTTTTTTTTCTCCCCCAGATCTGCGCTGGGAAGTGTTTGGAACAGAAGGAGTGCGTCCAGTGCCATGTGTTCGTGTCCGGACCCAAGTCCAGAGAGGAGTGCCTCAAAGACTGTAAAAACAACATTGTTGTGGTCAAAGAAGTCAGAGGCAAGTAGTCACAGCAAGAAGTATGTCACAGCAAGAAGTATGAATAGTGTATCAGTCGATGACAAACACCAGCATTATGAATATTAACACAAATAGTCTTTAGCTCCCACAGTTTGTATACCTGGCCTTCCGATAATTTGACTTATTATTTGTTTATGTCCTCTCTTATCCTGTGATGATGTATGGCATTTAAAATTTTGAATTGCTACAGTTGGTATGACAAAGTGTATGTATTTTTACAGAATCCGATGGTGTGAAAATGTGTCGGCATAAAGACGATGATGAATGTCACTTCTACTTCACCTACGAATATGACATTTATGATGAAGTGCACATAAAAGTGCAAGGAGAAAAAGGTGAATATTTATTATAAAGTTAACAGTGAAAGACTGAGATTTCTCACTCTGAGAAAAGTGATATCCTCACTGCAGTGAAGAGAACACATTCCGGTACTACTGAACCCGCTGTGAACTCTGAACCCGCTGTGAACTCTGAACCCGCTGTGAACCACGATGCAGACTGCCACTTTCGTCAGCATACATTGTATAGATTTTATAGTTTTCTTTTCAAAGTTTTGTTGATAATTATATAATAAAAGTATATACTAAATAGTATATTTCACGTGTCTAGTGAAATAGCATGTATCTCTCATCCGGTCACTTCCCACGTCACTAGACCCATGAAATATCATCTATATCATCAAAGTGGCAACCATAGCATTATTGCATTTGGAAAGTGCCATAATAATAGCAACGTTTCATATGAAAGTCATAGATTTATAGCATTATTTCATTAGTAGAAAATTCATTGCATAATTTCATTTGGAAAGTATCATCTTTATAGCAATTTGTCATTTGGAAAGTGGCAAATTTGATTGTATTGTTACATTTGGAAAGTGGCAAATTCACAGCATTATTATATTTGGAGGTCCATGACGTCCATGTATATACAAATATTTATATTAATTACTATTAATTACAGTGTGCCCCGAGTCCGTTAATGTCCTGGCCATTGTTGGCGGTGTGGTGGGCGGCATTGTGGCAGTGGGACTGGCCTTACTCCTTATATGGAAAATGTTGACCATCATTCACGACCGTAGAGAGTTCGCTAAGTTTGAAAAGGAGAGGCAAAATGCTAAATGGGATACTGTAAGTATTAACACTATGGGTTGTTATAATTATATTAGCACCCTGCCCCTATGAATGGTGCATTTTATTTGCAATAGTTTTCAAAATTGTTAATACAACACGTGCAAGGATGGGAATTCAGCCTGCATATCTCCAGAAATCTGTTTTCGTTTTTTTTTCAATTTATTTTACCATGGTGTAATTTACATTATTACAATTCAAATTGTTTTTCTTTCACAGGGAGAGAATCCTATTTACAAGCAAGCAACATCAACGTTTAAAAATCCGATGTACGGAGGTCGACAGTGATGTGGCAACTGTTACTTGTTATAGGTCATTATTGAACTACTTGTCAACTTCTGAATGGTTGGTCTACAACATCTGGCAATCGCAGAGAACAGCATGCATGAGGTCTACAATGTTTGGTATGACAGTGAAGCAAGCAAAGTACTCATCATCCTCATAATGAGTTTTCCCCTCCATTTTCAATGGGCAGGGAGATACTTTCTCTACAAAGTGAAATCCTTGTCTCCATCAAAACCTAACTGATATATTTTACAAACTGTTTGCCTTAGTAAAAAATCTCACCAGACTATTGTTATAGGAAGGCAGTAATATTCCGAATAGCTTGAATTGTAGCTAAAGGGAGAGAAGTTGACAAGAAGTTATTGTATGCAATAGCTAGTGGACCAGCGACTTGCTTGAGTGAATATGACATTTAATTTATTAATTGTTGCAGTAAAATGCTTGTTTATCATTGCCAGTTGTTTATCAATAGTGCCTTTGAGAACACCGGAAATGTACTTATAGTAGACTCCTAAAATATGATAATTTAATATGTTATAATATTATTGTTAAATACAAGCATTTCCATTTAAACAAAACAAAAAAAATCATCTTAATTAGTAAGTTATAGCCAAAATACTCTCCCTAAAAATTATGTTCTAATTTATTCATATATGGAGCCTCGTTGTGAAATCCGAATCGTGTGACGTCAGTGTGGATAGACTTCCTCTATGTAATCATAGAGCTAAGTGGTGTGTGATATGGTTTATTGTGTTGCATGGGGTTGCAAAAGTTCTACAAATAATACATCAGGAATACATTACTTCACGTTCCCAAGTGACATCACCAGAAGGAAGAAATGCTTGTATTTAACCATATAACAACATATTAAATGATAATATTTTAGAAGGATTCTCCATTATAGATTCCAGTCCACACAAACCTGTTCTAAAAGCTAACACTTTTATGCTATCAGAATATGTGACAATGTGAAGTCTGTGGATTGTGTACTTATGGTACTAAACTACGTAACTGATGAATTATGTATTTATAGATCACGCTACTTATTCAGATATAATTATGTCCCTGCTCAACAGTGCTCTTACCAGTACTTTGATGAAGCAGCGCAATTTTGATTACAAGTGTTGAAAATTATATTATAAAAATGCATGCTGCAAAGCTTGTGAAAACAATTTGGATTACATTGGTATCAGTGATGACCAGATATCATACACCTGAACAAAGGTACCATACATCTGAGCATCTGATATTTCCTACAGTGTTGTCACCATCTGTGGGAGGTTCTAGGACAGGTTTGTGTGGGAGGAGTGTTACAACATGACAGATCACAACAGAATTCCATTGGTTAGTCTGAGCGTTACATTGTACTTAACACCCGTGTGCCGTGTCTCTGTATGAGAATGTCTCTCTGAGAACGTAGAAAGTGATGGAACTTGTTAAGTCTGATATTGAGGACAAAAGTAATGATTATTGAACAGATGAGTTTCATTATTTGGAATTCTAAGGCTCTAGTCTTTATCTTCATTGATTGACGTGAGGTCGGTTTCGACAAGTAGTCCAATGCTTGTTGCCTCATTTACATGTAAATCATGATCTCTGTTAAGAAATCCTTATTTGCCAAATTACTTTTTAAGTCCATAGATTTTATGTACTTTTGTTATTATGATTAGTTTTTATCTTGTATTTATATTATGATATGTAAATTTCAATTCAATGTGTTAAAAATCTGACTTCTGTTCATTTAGTTATGATATGTAAATATATGTGTTTAAATATGTTAATAATAATAGTAATCATTTTAAATACTTTGAAAAACAATTTGATTTTCTTTCGGGTTGAAGTTGCTGTCTCCCTCAATGTGCATTACCATAGAATTGATAATATTCCATGGCTAGTCATTGACTACACTCTTCTAATTTATGATATTTTTATTCTTATATTTGCTGCCTACTTTGTGTTAGTCCCTTTATACAATGTTTTTACATCCAATATTTCCAGGGTACAATATGAAGACATGTATATATAGTGCATTTAATATCAAACATCTGATTCTATGCATTCACATATTTATTGTCTAGTCAGATTACTACAATACATAATTATCATGATAGCAATTTCTTCAACTAACATAAATGTTTTTTGAACATTAGAAATTTGATCTGGCAGCTGCCATTGTCTGTAGACATGTACACAAACTTTATAAACATAATTACAATACTTAGAATAACTAAAGTGCATAGGGGCATTACATGCTATGGGAAATAATAATATCACAACAATTTGACTAATTTGCTGTACATTTCTTAGTCTCGTTAGTCGTATTCAGTTATTGATATCTCATTGATGTCATTTAGCACTGAATTGTAACCAGATGTGCATTCATTAGAGATTACATATTTTTCTTATATTGTATTTATAACAAGTATTATTGAATATATCAGCTTTAATGTGTTATTTTGCAGTCATGTCAAAGGCCACATGCCAAATAGAATATGCAATATAGATACTAAATGTATATGCTGCAGTGAATGTGTATAATTAAGGAATATATATATTAACTGAAAATTGCAGTGAACATGCATATTTATCTATTTCGACCAGATTATGTACATATTCACTAAATATTTCAGGGAATATACATATTAACTGAAAAAATGGCAATTTTTTTAATGCACATTCACTGAAATCATGTTTCATCTAAGAAATGAACAAACATATAGATAGAGATAGTTGGGAGGAAGAAGGGTCAAACTGTGAAGCAGCTAGGGTACATATCATGTTTTATGGTGGTTTGAGGTAATTATGTGTGTCCTGAGTCAGAAACTGCATGATGACACTGTCATTATTGGGCCACCTTTTCCTTACTGACATTTTTAAAATAGAACTTTCGAGGCACCATAATACAATTTTTTTTAATATAGGAGAAAATTAAATGGACCTATTTTTTCAACTATACAAGGTACAACCTATATTGGAAAATGACAACTCATTATTTGTGTGTTGACATGCTCTGACTCGGGACACTCTAAATTACCCCAAACCACCGTAAAACATTGTATTTGTCCTGCCTCCCAGCTATCTCTATCTATATCCTTTTGTTCACTTCTTAGATGAAACGTGATTTCAGTGAATGCGTATAAAAAAGTTTCCATTTTTTTCTCAGTTAATATGTATATTCCCTGATTATACACATTCACTGTAACATATACCTGCCATTTTCCCAATGCCAAAAGCACGTGTGCTTCCAGTACTCAGTTACGTCATTGATTGTAATTTCCATACTTAAACTGATAGATTTTTTACAGTAACTTGACATACTCAGTCTTACAATCTGGTTTATTTACTCATATTAACGAGTCGTGGGAGGGTTATTGTTTGTTCAGTGGCGGTGAGTATTAGATATATGTGTCACAAGTAACTGACTATTGGTGCTATTGTTTTGTAGTAGCTTTCTTTGGCTGTGTGGTATGTTGACATGGATATGTGAGACCACTCTGACAAGTGGAGAAGGATGGTTGCACTGGCTGTAGCCATGGGATGTGTGCAACTATCATCCAGATTTAATCTGTATCATCCGTGGCTCCTGGGTCTTACTGTAATGACTGTTGCAGGTTTCCCTCCCACCATTAACAGATTGCTGCTATATCACTGAAATACTGTGGCAAAACAGGGTCAAACAAGCTAATCTATTCTCCAGGATTATTTGTAGAAATCGTTGAATTGGTTATTTTTTTGCAGTCATTTTATGTTGTCTCTTGTTCCAACAGAGATGTTGCTGTTTGGCCATGTTTTTATAATAGGGAAATCATAAACATTGTGCTGTAAGCATCGGACATTCAAGTAGAACATTGAAAAATATGTCATTTTATACATGTATTTGTCATTGAGAATCATTCTGTTAGCCATTAGCTACTACAATAGGATGTACTGATATGACTTCTAATTTTGTTGTCTCTAAAGAATTGTTTATCTCCTTGTCAAGATCACTTCCACAAGGTCAAACATCACTCCGTTTCATAGTAGTGGAACATTACACAGTAGTCGCTGTGACTACCAGTATGTTCTCTTTCAACCCACTCTTCCCCACTCCCCCCACTCATCTTGCCCCATCAACCTGTGTGAAGTAGTCTTGATTCATTCTACTGTATTCGAGTCATCTGTAAGGTGTATGTGTGTGTATATATACTAGTATGTGTCTACTGTTAGTTTTCCTTAGGCCTGAGTGTACCCTGGTCACACAGAACATCCAACTGAAGCAGCAGTCAGTGACAAGAGTGAACTTACCAAAGCATTTTGTGACAGGATTAAACTGACAACATTTTTGCAATGGAACGAGACTTGTATTATATTGCTGTTCCGTGAATGAATATTTCTTTTACCTGTCTCTTCTTGTCTGTCATGTTTTATGGTCATTTTACTAATTATGCGAATGTGTTGAAGGTTAAAGAAATTGCTTCCAATCTTCCTAGTTTTCAATTATTCCTAATTATATTTTCCAATTGTTGACAGCAGTAAGAAAGCAAGATGACGTTGAGATGTGAGCTGTTTGTGAAAGTCATGTATATTTATATATTAGATGTGACATAATTAGTGCACCTACAAAATTGTCCAGTGCATGCTTTAATTTTTTCATGTTTTTATTTTTATTTTTTATTTTTAACTGAAATTTCATTTCACTGATCAGTCTAATCAGATCATTTGATGGTAAAAGGAGATAGCTGTAGTGCAAACATGCAACTCATGTGTACTGGATAGTCAATACTTTCTTTCATAACTTTAAATGTTTAGTATAATGTTTTATACTTTTATATGTTGTATTTAATCCCCTATTGGATGTTGTAGTATCTATATTGATAAAAACAATACTTATTATCTTAATAACTGCTTAATATCCAGTCCCACCATTATTATCTATGCAAGCATGTGCCTATATATAATCACATAATTATTAAATATAATTTAGGTTGGCATACGAAAACTAACATTTCGATGATTTTGTTTTCATCAAAATCAAAACTCAACTTATTTTGTGCAATTCAGAATTTGAATGGTACTTTTGAGTAATAGATTGTTTCTTTAAAAAAAAAAAAATCAATAACCTATAAATATTTTCTTTTAAAAAAG
Organism: Lepetodrilus schrolli; assembly: GCA_032361225.1. NCBI lineage: Eukaryota > Metazoa > Mollusca > Gastropoda > Lepetellida > Lepetodrilidae > Lepetodrilus > Lepetodrilus schrolli. The sequence continues at coordinate 16,571 of JAUTBT010025022.1, forward strand.
AAAATAACCTAAAAATAATTTCACATGTAGATCCATCTGGATTGTTTTAGACATGATATGCAGATCTTGATTATGTATTTCTAGTTTTATATCACTATTCCAATACTCATTACATATAATTGCAGATTAAAAAAAGACACATACTGATTACATCAAGTATTGGCTTACAACATGTCATGCACTGTGGTTGTGTGACAGATGTCTCAAGCGGTGATCAGATAATACAAATAGTATATTTGTGTGTTTACGTATATTCATACCTATTTATTATAATACAACCTAACACTGAGGCTATCTAGCTTTTATATAGGATTCACAATGCAAGATACCTAGATTTTCATGATTGATGGTAGAAATGTGTGAAAATGTTTCGGCACATCAGGAAATGAACTGTTTTAATCAAAATTTGATGCATGCATTTCATTTTTATTACATTTTGAAAGTACCAAATATAAGTTTCTTACAGCACACTTTTTTTATTTGTTATTACAGTTTTACATTTGAAATTGCTCTGAAGGATATACATATTATGATGTATGCTGTAAATATATATGAAAGATGTGTATGTTTTGAATTGCCACCTTTGTTGTGAAGGGTTTTGATAAAGTGAAAGTAGGGCTAAGGATTGTGCTATTGTCTAGTCACATATATTGTCTCTTAACATTTTCTGAAATAAACTATAACCTTTTGTAAATTATGCCTTATTTATCTATTTATATTTATATTAGTATAGTTCATATTAGGGTGTCGGTCAGCACGTTGGGAGACGAACCATGGGGTGTGAGTTTTATTCCCAATGTGTATCATGGGAGACACAATCAGGTTGACAAAAAACTTTCACAGGGGACCAAACATCCAGGGTTGTGTTACATTTTCTATTAGCAAAGATATTGAAGATAATTCAAAATGTCATGTTTTACTCTCTTGAATGACGGGACCCACCACTTCACTTTTTTTTCGAGTTGCGGACTCTGCAATGAATAGCCGTGTCGGGCACTATTCACTAAAATGAGATTAATCAACTGCTGATATATAACAACAAAAACACACAAGATTAGTATTGAACATTTTAATATATCTCAATAGAATACCAAAGGGAAGACAATGTAATATTTTCATGTAAATTAATGGATTTATTTTCAACATGCTCTTACTTTGACTATAGTTAATTTGAAAATGCATATAATATAATATTAAAATATAAATGTTAAACTCAATCTTCTTAATTATTGAAAAATACCGCTGTTTCGCAGAATTATCTGTGAATTTGGAAAATACCAGATATTTGCCAACGTTGCAGACCGTACAATGTGAACACAATATAATAGTTGATTAACATCCCAACTCTTATTTCTATGTTGTATATTTATTGAATTCGGAACCTTAATACTGATATATTTTAGTATTTTAGTAATGAATTCCGAAGTTAGATATTTAGGATATTTATGTGAATATTTTCTTTTACGTAGCATAAACACAAATAAATGACTAGGATTGACCCTAAAGAATGGGTTGTCAAGACATCACGTTAACAGCAACTTGAATAGTGATGTTGCTGACTCTACAACTGAATCATATCAACAAATAGAACATTTCAATTAATTATTTTTATTTTTAAATTTTAAAATAAAATATGTTGCTGCATCATAGCATAGCAATTACATGTTCAAGTACTTATCCAGATGTTATTCTTACAAGCTACAAATCTGGCAATCTCACTTATCTATGGGAATTATTATAAATTTTAACACGAACTGGATGATGATGAATTTGGATACCAAAAATGTATAATATATTCGCTTATGAGCATTATAAATATATTCAGAGGTATTAGATGCATTATAGAAATCATAATAGTAGCCATTATGTTCATAAGAAGTTAGATTTTACATGATGCATAATTCAATATGAAATTTCCGTTGCGGACTCTACGCGTTGTGTCTCTACATTTGATGCAACAACCATGGATAGTGTGTTGACAATTGATTGAAATATAGAATAATGTATACTAAAAATATCTGTACTAAGTTTATGTATAACTATAAGACAATTGAAGCTGGATACATATTTCCTAATTAGATTTATCTTGCAGACTACTGTATACGTTTTCGACAGTGCGATAAGCAAGTGAATTTTGTATTGCGTTTCAAAGATAACCTTCGGAACACCTGAAAAATGCTATTTTTGTGTATATATTACATTGCACAAAACAACTACCATGTAAAGATTTCCGAATAATCAAAGTTCCATTGGAAATAGCTCTTTCTTTAATGCATAGGTTGAAAATCCTAAAAGTATAACACACACATTCTCTTCAAAGCGGTATAAATTCATAAGTGATCCATATATCATCATAAAATAAATGCAAAATTAAGAGGAAGCATCAGCTAATTACTTCATAGCGATTTTAATTCAATTCATACTCGATAATATTGCAAACATAGCATTCAATTTATGACATAAATTATGAAAATCTATAATGTGATTTTTCGTAAATATATGTAAATCAGTGTTAATTGCAACTGTAGATTGTTCTGACCTCTGTACAGCTACAACTTTTAACTTCATATTTGTATTGATTGTGAATGTACACATTACTATGAGTAGGATATTATTAGTTCACTTTGGTCTCAAATTGGTGATGTAAATTGATGCAATCAATGGCAATGTCTACATGTAGTTCGTGTAAATGTACTATCCTTATCATCTATGCACGTCTTTTACTGATTCTGTTTCCATCATCACGGACAGATCGTCGTGGTATTGCTGAAGTTCCAATGGAATTTACAACTAAAACAAAGAGAGCTACACATTCCCTTAGCTACATTTTTACATGTTTATGTACACAATTGGAATTGTTCATTAGCAATGGAATGCGTGTAATCGGATCCTTCTGTTCACATGTATCTCAATGACTCGAGGCCGAGACATTGACTTGACCTACAAAACTGCTCCCGTGAGGTCTTGATATATATTAACATGGCATAGCCACATCATGGTGGGATATGCCATTTTGTGATATTTAAAAAGATTGTTCATTAGTAAATACTAGAGATGCTGTGAGATTGTTAATTGTATTCTCGAAAATGAGAGGAAACGGTAGTTTAATAACGTGTTGTTGCTGTTTACACAGTAAAAAAACATACATTTCTTTCTATATTTACCCACAGGATTTTATTTCCTTTCTTTTATTTGTAGAAGTGTTACAGTATACAGAAACCAGCTATATGGTCGTGGCCTACATGGGAACTGTTTGAGTATGCTTTCATGATCAAGCTCAAATTGTATATGGGGATTTGTGAACACAGCTTTGAGTAGAGCATGAAATCGTACTATAAAAAGTTTCATAATCTTGGTTTTGTAATCATGATTCCAGGGCTCGCCAATAACAGTCCTTCAATAATGATAAATAATTACTCACCATGCAAGTGGCTCAACACACACACACACACACACACACACACACACACACACACACACACACACACACACACACACACACACACACAC